>JBAMJV010002875.1:0-60369 GCA_037951105.1 Echinarachnius parma | reverse complement strand
CGATTCTTGGACACCTACCCATGCATGCAGACGCCCGGTGTGGCAGGGATAATTGTCCAGGTGTCCAGGGCAATTTAAAACAAGGGATATCTGTCAAAATCACTCCGTCAATGTGTGTTTTGTGTGTGTGTCACGTGTAAAAGCAATGTTTCGTGGCATATCAGTTCAATTTATATCTATTCAAGTTCATTTTATTGAATAAACACACAAAAACAGTTATGTTGTATGAGTGACGTCAAACGCGTCGATGTGACGTCATGAATGAGTTAAGTGTACATAATTAGTAAATTACTGTTCGATTGATGTCCGTATGCATGTGTGTATGTCTGTATGTTTGTGTTGGAGTGTGTATGTGTGTCTCCGTCTGTATGAAGGCTCGAAAACGGACAAAATCAGGATTTTAAATCTGTCCGAATGACGTCACTGCCAATTATCCCTGGCCGGACACTTATCCCTGTCACACCGGCCCTGGAGAGGGAGGGTCTATCTCACTTTGAACATCTTTTAAAGGGATCTAGTAACATTGTCAAATTCCTCAAATCTTTCTTTGTATTCTAGTGGTTCTCTCATATAATATCTTGTTGTATTCGTATTAACAATAGAAGCGTGGAACAGGTTTCAGTTATTCAAATGTCCCTTTCGTTAAAAAAAAATATTAAAGATTGAAGTGTTTGGATTTTGAATCATCCACTGGAATTTTATAACTGTGTACAAAGTAAAAATAATGAGTTAACGAACATCACTCTGCATTTTCGCTCATAACTTGGCAATATAATATCAATTTAACGTCAACTTTTCGCACAGTACTCACTACTCAGTGGAAATATCAGATCACATAATTATACACATTTTATCAACTATTCTTCACTTTTTGAACATGTCAACAATGTTACTAGATCCCTTTAAAGGGATCTCGTATACTGTAACATACTTATTAACTTCGTCTGAATCGACCAACTCACTTGCAATGCTAATAGTTCTCTCATATTAATGATGCTTTCCTCTAATACTATAATAGAAATAAGTATCCAGCTTCGTTTTTAAATGTACTTCATTGTCGAAATATTTGTTTGATTTGATTTAATTGAAGACAAGATGAAGTGTGCATTCTGTAATCCGATTTGTCCTTGAATGATGTGTAAAAGTTTCATAATAATTGAATGCGATTTGCTGTCTTATTGCTTTATATTCGTGCACAGTTGGCATAACCCTTTAACAACTACTACTATGTTCAAATTAAAATCGGTATGTTAATACAAATAGGAAATTGTATATTTTAATAGTCTATACTTCTTAGAGGGAGACAGTAAGGCATGGCATAAACACACTATATTGCAAGTAAGTCGAGTCCGGCAAGGTTATTAATATTGTCTGAAATAACTCTAAATATGGTCTAAAATACGATAAATATGACTTCCTAATGCCACTCCATACCAACTAGGCATGGGCGTCGATACTTACGTAATACCTATTCATCAGGGGGGGATGAATGAATAGATCATCCCCCCTGATGAATGGGTATCAATTACGGATTGACGCCCATACCAACTAGGTGGGGGCGGTCAGTGGAGCCAGACGCACGCAGTTTCAGTGCATGGAACAACCTTTTTTTTTTCAGTCAAGGTTACACGGTCCCTTTAAGACGCCACTCGCCAATGTAGGACAGGTACCCACCCAATCGGAATTAATTTCGTACACTTAAGTGACCAACTCGGGACGTAATATCGCTCGCACATTGCTTGTCGACAGCCACTGATTAAGTGACCTGCATCTTTTCGGAGTAGCCTTGATTCAAGTCATCTTAAAGGGATATTACAGCCTTTGTAAACCAAATAATGTATCGCAGATCTTTATAGCAAAAACAATCAAATATGTGTGTAAAATGTATGATTCCCCATTGATTCGTTTTATTCCCTTACTACATACCATAAACGATAATAAACAAGAAGTTCTTGTAATGTAAACTATACTGTTATATTTTAATTTGTGTTCATATAACAGAATGTTGTTTGGACGTGTGTGACTTTTTCAAATACATGTCTGCATTTGTGGGCGTTATAATGCACGTAGAAATATTGCAAACTATTTAAATAAAATCAATGTGCAATCACATATAATATGAATTCACGCTGTTATCTACAGTAGATAGCAAATTAGTATAATATGTATTCACAATCTCATAAACATACGGTAAGACGTTTGAAATCGATCGAAAGAAAAATGAATTGATGTACATTCCATTTCATCCAGTCAAAATATATATGAATGTTTGTAAATCAAGAAGCTATATCGACAGCCCCTCACGGTAATTAATTCATAGGGGAGCCAGATGAAGCCGGCTGTTGGCGAAACGTTTGCGAAACGCTGGTGAAATGTAAGTTTATTATTAACTATTGAAAGACGTTCGAAGCAGCTTACAATGCATGCTGAACCTCCTTTGTGTGAGGCCCCGTTTGCACAATGAAATGCAGCTTTGAGTTACTGTAGTTTATGAATGTACGATGTGCTATTTTGGTGCAATTTTGGACGGGTTTACATGCAGTACGGGCGGGGATTAACTCTGATTGCCCCGATAACGCTGCACGTAGGCTACTCATTCTGTTCGGCAAGCGCGTTTTACCAGTCAATATGCCAGTTAGCGTTTTATACGTCGATAGCCTGAAAAATTGAGTCAATATACCCGATTTTCTGCGTGAAAGGTACTAAATAATGAAAATTAATGAACACAATAAAGGCTTTCGCTCGAAAACTGGCATCCCTGATAGTAAGCTAAAGGTATATGAACTAACAGTGCCTTGATAAGGCTGCACGTATACGCATTCTGTTCTGCAAGCGCATTTTACCGGTCAGTACTTCAGGGGTACCAGATATAGCTTCACGTCGAGAACCTAAAAATTGAGCCACTATAGCCAATTTTCTGCGTGAAAGGTTCTAGATAATGAAACTTAATGGTCTCAATTGATGCCTTTCGCTTGAAAACTGACATCCCTGATAATAAAGGTATACGAAGCAACATTGCCCTAATAACGCTACACGTATTAATACTCATTCTGTCCTACAAGTAAGCCTTTCACGCCATGCAGCAGCAGTGCATGTTATATAACAGGGGTGCCAGTGGCTTCACGTTGAGAGCCTAGAATTGAGTCATAATTATAATACCGATTTTCTGCGTGAAAGTTACTAAATAATGGAACTTAATGGACTCAATAAAAGCTTTTGCTCAAAAAAAGGCACCCCTGATAAAGGTATCTGAACCAACAATGCCCCGATATTGCTACACATAATTTATACTATATTTTGTCCTGATGCAAGCGCGTTTTACAGGTCAGTGCGTGTCATACAGCACGGATGCCAATAAGTTTCAAGTCGAGAGCCTGGAATTTGAGTCACCATATAGCCAATTTTCTCCGTGAAAGGTACGAATAATGAAACTTAATGGACACAATGAAGGCTTTTGCTGGAAAACTGACATCCCCTGATACGCGTATACTTATCCTGCAAGCGCGTTTTACAGGCCAGTTTGTGTCATACAGCAGGAGTGCCGATAAGTTTCAAGTCGAGAACCTCAAAATGTAGTCATTATAATACCCGCTTTTCTGTGCAAAATGTACTAAAGAATGACAATTAAGTAAGGCTTATGCCCGAAAACGGGCATCCCTGATATAGGAACTTTAACTAACATTGCATCCACATATAGATGTGACCTCAAATATCTGATAAGATATAACTAACATTGTATCCATAAGGGCAATTAATCTCTGAATGCAAATATCGGAGAGTATCTAAGTGATGACCAACACTGTAAAATATCTCCCAACCCTCTTCCGAATGTGTTTACCCAATAAACCTTGGTTTACACACTCTAACATCATAGCCGTTGTGCTTAGTGCTAAAACGCTCACTTAGTCACCAAACGTCATCAAAATGTCTATCGAATATATTTTTTGTAGGCGGTGAACTGCGCCCTGGCCCCACCCAGGACTTTTAACCGAGGGAGCTATGTACAAAATCTATAGGGACTTCCGAATTTCGAAGGGAATGGGTTATAAAGTCTTACCTCTGTTTTACCGTGTACGTTTGCATAATACTGATTTGTTACTCAGTAAAACTTGGTATAAACGCTTTAAAATCACAGCCATTGTTTAGTGCTAAAAAAACCTTCAGCGAGCCCATAATAATGTTACTGATTATTTTATTGGCGGGGGCCTGGTAATGAATAATGTCTCCCAATACCTTCATTATTTTCTACGCCTCTGTAATGTTGCATAATGCTTATAACGGGTGTTGTCACATATCAACGGATAGCGTAAACGGACGCCAGACGGATAGAAATCTGCGGGGGGGGGGGGGGGGGGGAAACCGGTGGTGAAAGTCGTCTCCATTGCTTTATTCACAATACACTCCGCCGGATAGAACAACGTACATCGCATGACAAGGAACGCATTCGCCGAACAAGAAACGGACAAGAAACGCATATAAACGAACGGAGAGGAACGTATTGAAAATTTGGATCTCCGTCGGGCGTTCGTTAACGCTTTCTGGTGATATGTGACACGGGCTTATTAAAAACCGATACTCAATAAACTTTGGTATACACACACTCTACCAAATCAAGGATGTTATACATAATGTAAAGTGCTAAAAGATCGCTTGCTTGTCATTAGTATAACAACGTCTATCAATATTCTGCTAACATTCTACTACCATTTAGGTGTGTGATTTAACAGATTTTTATGGCGGTGCAAGCGCTTCGCAGCTCAGCTAATAGACCAATTATTATAAAAAATAAAAACTCGATCAACTTTCGTTACGAGACGATGGTGGGAACATAAACGGTGCACATTTATGGAATCATAATTAATACGAAAAAAAAAAAAAAAACATTTTTAAAGATGAGACATGTCGTTTATAAAATAATGTACAATTAATTTTCTTTCGATTTATACAATCGATATGATTATTTTAACTATTATTTGAATACATTCCAAAAGCTTAAAGTGGTCCATTATCCCTATAATATTTTTCCAAATGTGATATTTAAGACTTTTTATATTTGTTTATATTTGTGTGTTTTGATATTTAAGACTTCAATAGAATACATCGGAAGATTCTTCTGAATTATGTGTGAAAGTTTTACTTTTTTTTAAAGAACACTGTTTACCTATAGCGAACATTTTTTTAAATCAATGTAAGAAGTTATCACCTTCTGCTTCTGCCCATTGATTGTGACGATAATCGTAAACATGGTAAAGCGTTTCGGGATGCTTTTCAAGTTGGAGCATAAATATCTCCATAATTGGGGATACATATTTTGACAAATCAAAACCCATTTTATTCTTCTGCTACCATAAGCCAGACAAGGTACAAGGGAAATGCGAAAGCTTCAAGTGATTTTTGTTGAATTTTTACAAAGTTAATGGATAACTGTATCTGTTAACGCATACACATATTTTTTAAATTCACATTCTCCACATTAACTTAGCCTCGGCTGCGTCTCTCGGATAGTGACGACAAAAGATGGACCCAAACTTCAATAACAATAATTGGTTGAGCACGTCTTTAAAACAAGAAGATCAATAAATATGTACCTATATCATAAAATGTATACTGTAGATATATTAAATTTCGTTAGCAAAACATTGAAGTATCATAACTATTTCTTGTTCACATAATTATATAAGTTAACTTTTACGTTGCCGAATTAGCATCTATTTACCAAACAAGCCGGACGCATCATTAGGAATTAATTGCATGATGGACATTATACATGTATGATCATGCTATAATTAATTGCATTTTGGGAACAGAATGGGGCATGTATTAACCCAATGGGCATGCCATAATCTAGAACCAGTGGGTTAATATAAAGCGAGGTGTTAAGAATCTACTCATCACCCTGCCCACCAAGATGGCCGGATCGTGTTCCAATCATCATGATCATGGCGCGGCGGAATCTGAGACGGTGTTTGTTTGAAAGAGAAGAGGAGTCATGGGTGTCGCGAGCCGATGGTTACCCATCAAGAACGATGGCCACATAATAATTTGTGGTTTGGTAGTCCTACACTTCAGCAAGAGATAACTAAATTAGTAAATGAAGTGTACAAGAAGAAAGAGCATACATTTCTGTATTTGTTGAGTCCTATTGTATTACTATACCTGCTTTCAATATTTTTGTAATGATTTTTATTATTGCGTAGATCGCTATGATTTAGGAAAATCCTTAAATTGGCAACAAATTGCCAAATTTAAAAACAGATTTTGGCGTTCAAATTTGTACATTTGTGCAAAGTTACTTCATATTTGTCTTAAGTTTTAATAACTTAATATTTGCCACCTTTTTTATGTCATTAAAATGTAGAAAAAATAGGAGTTGCCAATTTGTTGAGGAAAATAATGATTCTTTTTGCCTTGAAATAGCTCTCGTCCTTGATGGGTGAAAGGGATCTAGTAACATTGGCCAAATCTACAAATCCTACTTTAATCGGGTCCCTTCGACTAACTTTTAAACATGGATTAGATTGGGAATAACCGATAATCAGATTCTATTGTGTGTTAATAATTATGGACTAAAATAATCTAGGGTTAAATTTAACACAGGCCCCGCCACCCCTTAGTATAAGTTGGACCATTGTCCGATTCTTGATGCGCAGATTAGAAAATGTTTAGGAATCGTGCACGAATCAACCACATAGATATCAAAACCATTTTGATAACTTTGATAATTTAGTAACGCTCTTATCAATCAATCAATCATTCTGACAGTGTAGTCATACTCGTATCTAATATTTCCACTTACTCATGGAGAGGGGGGGGGGGGGGGGGGCAGGGGGAGGGGGCTGACAGGTGCTATATCTAGTATTCGACCTTTCGTAGCCTCGTCATCCATCATACACAAGCGAAACGTAAACGTTTATACAGTATATCAGGACAATTATGCGCTATTAGCGGCCGCAATTGGGCGTACAGAGACTGCACATTTCCGTCTGGTCGACCAAATTATGTACATGTATATTACAGTATCGTATCGTTGGACTCAAAGCGTTTGATTTACATAATTATACCACCTGCCAGTCTGACCGCCAGTAATTATTGGCGTAGCCACGCGAGGCTAGCCCCACCCCCCCCCCAAAAAAAAACAAACAAACAAACAAACAAAAAACAAAAAAACAAAAAACAAAAACAAAACAAAGACATTAAAGTGATACCTGTAAAGTGTCAGATATTGCACAAAATGACATTTGAGACTTCAATCCTATATCAATATCATTGTAAAATACAATTGAAAGATTTGTGAAAGTTTGAAAGAAAACGAACACTGTTTACCTAGTGAAAAAAACGAATATTGAGTTCATATTTTATCACCGAATACTGATGGCCTGCCGTAGATTTGTCGCAGTAATAATCATCCGTTTGACGATATCCGCACCAGTGTATACAGACGGTACAGAATTCATGGAATTTGCGCGCGCTCGGCTCAACAGTCGGGTCGGGAAGGTTTCCCACGCGCGCTGGCCCGGACGTGTTCAGCTACGGCAATTGTACTTTTTATCAAAAGCGTTAGCTAACGCTTTTGAAATATGATTTTCAATGATAATTATCTTCATACTAAAGGGACATTTGAAAAAATCTAACCCTATTTTATTCTTCTCTTACCATAAGCTAAACAACACGGCAGAAGAGAAACGGGGAACTTCCAAGTATTTTTTCGTGGAGTTAGACACTTTACAGGCATGCCTTTAACAAAAAGAAACATACAATGTGTTTGCACATGTCATGTAGACATATGACAAAACAATGCACTAATAGAAGGGTGAAAATAAAGAAAATATATGTGTTTATGCCTTATAATACAAACAAGTGGCATGCCCCCATATAAATAAGCCAACGGGATACGTGCATGAGGGGTCTGAATTGACCTTGCATTTTTGACAAGCCCTATTCTCTACTTGTGCTCCATGCATGCAACGTGTTCTGTAATACATGTTTTTACCCGGACACGTACCTCATTATTGTGGATTACAAAAAAATAAGTCGCTCTCCAAGGCATTGGGCTACCCCCCCCCCCCCCCCACCTCACCCACGAACACACGACTAGGGAAATCTCGCCCCAAGTCTAAAGTGACCTTGGTTTTTTATAAGCCTCTGTCATTATATACTCACGCTCTATGCAATGTGGTCGCACGTAATACAGTCATGATCCCCGGTGGTCGAGAGCCGATAGCGCCTGCCAATTCGTAGTTTAAAATCAGTGCACTTTCTTAGTTACCCTAACCTACAACCCCCCCCCCCCCCCCCCCCCTCTCCCACATTGGGAAATTTTCCCGTTGGCTATTGTAATTAGTAACCTTGGCCATCCCACTGTCTCTATTCGTGAGGTTGCAAGATCAGTGGAGTTCAAACAGAATTCACCAGACTGGAGAGGGAGGTATAAAGGTGTCCCGTGCCCCCTTGATGTGTGTTTGTGTTTGGGGGGGTGGGGGGGGGGGGGGGGGGGGGGGGGGGGGGGGGGGTGGCAGTCTGACTAGAATTAAATAACATTGGAAACATATAATTGTTTGTCTATCTACCCCCACCCCCTCCCTCACACTAAAACAAAACTTGAAAAAACGCAGTGCATTAAATTCCATAAAGGTATTTACCCAACCCTCTTTAAACTAAGCCAATTTTTCGAAGCGCTAATCTACGATCTGTATGCAATCATTGGTCTATCACCCCCCCCCCCCCTTCAAAGGAAGGCATAGGTGAAGGGAAGCTGTTCCTATACGAGAGAACTATCCACGCCACCCATGCACCCAGGTACATTTTATGTATTTCTTTATATTTCACAGGATTGTCCCTTCATTGTTGTATTATTGTTTATGGTCATATTATTGTTGAGGGCTGCGTGCCTCCCCCGTCGGTGGCTCCCGTAAATACGTCTCTAAGCAACCCTCCCCCCCCCCCCCCCCGGACCCCTACTTTACCTTCTCAAATGTGCGAAGTGCTAATCATGGTATA
This sequence comes from Echinarachnius parma, assembly GCA_037951105.1. Lineage (NCBI taxonomy): Eukaryota > Metazoa > Echinodermata > Echinoidea > Clypeasteroida > Echinarachniidae > Echinarachnius > Echinarachnius parma. Next base: position 51,372 of record JBAMJV010002875.1, on the reverse strand, counting down.
CCTTCTACCCAGGCGTGTGCCCCTCAATGTGGAATAAAGAATCCGTGTACATGCTCTCCCAGGCATCACGATGAATGTGAATTACGTCATCTGTATACAGCGACTTTAATAATAACGCCTTCATCGGCGCGACGGCTTTCAAATGCGAAGCAATCCCCTAAAAGACGTTAAAGGTACAGCTCACCCAAGTTCAATTCGTCCCTTTTCTTCAGGCGCTGATAGTCAGATGATGATGTATATTCATGTAATTATTGAGCTATATGTTTAGGGTGTGTGATTTAGTAGCGATCAATCCCAAGTTTCGATAATCACCCACTATATAAAACGTTACGACCAATAGTAGTTATGTTTAAACTCAATGAATAGTATGAAAATGTGAGTGGCTCACATTCGCTCACAACTTCTGATATCGGGCACAACTCTATATGCAAGAGGCCCGAGTTAATTTGTGAAATAGTGGAATAATCATTCAGGGTCGGAAATAAGAGTTATGACGATTTCTGATTTGTTTCTTCGATCTGAAACATCACACAATAGCCAGCGTATTCGTGTTTTGTTGCATGTATATGCCTGTTTGTATCTGCAAATGTCTCAGTGTGTTGAGAGAAAGATAAAAACCGATTCAAATCCAATTCAATGTTTGAATGCATACTGTTATCTTCTAAAGATATGAAACAAGTCCATATAGGGAATAGACAACCATCGAGCCTCCAAAGCATGCGAATTACGTCACTTGCTTAGGGGCCTTGCAAAGTTAAAACCACGGGCGTAGACATGTCATTGATACCCATTCAACTGGGGGGGGGGGGGGGGGGGGGGGGTGATCCATTAATTCATCCCCCCTGATGAATAGGTATTACGTTAGTCGCTACAGGGACATGATAAAGATAATACACTTCATCGGTGTCTTTTCAAGTGCAAATCAAAACCCAGAGATACGTTAGACATTAGGACTGGAATTATCAAAGGTGGTTTCAACTAAAAACACGGATTTTAATGCCCGTGTTTTTATAGAGCCTTGCACTAAATGTTCAACTCCCATTTTTAAAAGGAGCACAATAATTCACTCGCGCCAAAACAAATAGACAATAAACAGATTGTTTTATTTCATATTGCTATCTCCATTTGATATTAAGACCCTAAATAGGATTTGTTTGTGTGTACGTTTATTGGTGTATTTGACAGACAAGGAGAATTTAAAAAAGTCCGAAGCATGTGAAATACGTCATTTGCTTTATACAGGACATAATGAAGAGAACAACCTTCGTCGCTGTCTTTTCAAATGCAAATCAAAATCCAGAGAGACGTTATACATTATACGATTGGAAGTCTCAACGGTTGTGTCGATGCCGACGGTATTATTGAGCGCAGCGCGTTCAGCTTTCATCTCCAAAATAAGCAATAGATTTCAGGTGTAAAACAAAAAAAAAAAAGAAATATATTACGGGAATCAAGGAAATAAAATTGATTTTAATCTTAAATAATATCTTGTTCGTTCATTTTGTCACGTGATAAAAGTTTTCTGACACGATGGAATGTATTTTACTCATGCACGCGCATGGCTTTGTTAAAACAGTGGTCCAAACCACGGTTTGAATTGACTTCATCATAATGGGCGTCGATCCTTACGTAATATCTATTCATCAGGGGGGGGGGGGGGTATGAATGAATAGATCATTCCCCCTGATGAATAGGTATCAATAACTGATCGCCCCCATGTTCATACTTATGACGCATTTTATATGTTTACTATAGTATGCATTCCATGTACCAGATGTTAAACGACAATAAACACTCGTAGTTAAACTGCAAACTCTTCAAGTGTTTGTGTATGTCAACGGTAGAATGATTATCGATTTTGCCAGCAAATTAATAAACGACCTTCCCATTAAAAACACACCATACGCGTTAATTTATTTAGCGTCGTTTGATGTTTGCTTTAAATGATAATGTAAACACGGTTTGACATGCGATTAGTATACAGGCAACACGAAATGTAATTAAGTGGGAGCATTCATAAGGGCCGGTCATACTTGCGGTAATGGACGTAGTGATCCGTAGGGTAATTTAATGTGGGTCAAACGTGGTGTAAGTACGTTAAACTAGGTTAAACTACGTGGAACTACGTTGAACTACGTTAAGGTACGGTGGTTGGCCACGAAGGGTACGGATAAGTACGTTTAAGTACATTCAACTACGCTAGACTACGCTAATGTGGGTACAGCTTGCTCACGGACAGGTACGGAGTGGTACGTCTGACTACGCTTGAGTACGAGAGACTGCGGTAGCCACTACGCTGGACTACGCTAAGAACGTCAAACTACGGTAAATAGCAACCCCGCACGGAGTATAACAGCCAACCGGCGGTGTGGTACGGCCATTGCGCTTGTTTTTCAAACATAGCAGGTCTGTGAAATTTGTCTTATTTTTTTTATTAAACATGTCTGGATCAAGACTGTCGATGCTGGTGTTGTGCACGGTAGAGTACGCTAGAGTACGCTAGAGTACATTTAAGTACGTAACAAAGTACGTTAGACTACGCTAGACTTCGTTAGACTATGTTAGACTACGTTAAACTTCGGTTAGTAAATATTACTACGGATGCCTTTAACGTACCGCTCTTTTGAACATGTTCAAAAATTAAATCGAAGATCACGGCTCCCCCGAGTTAATACCAAGTTAGCATCAAAGACAACTACGGTACGATACGGATGCTAGTACATTCAACTACCTTCAACTTCGTTCAACTACGATCAACAACGTTAGCCACCACTACGTTCAACTACGTCCACTACCGCAAGTATGACCGGCCCTTTAGGCGGTTAAATGCTACAGAACAAGTCAACTGGCTTCCTCACCACTTACTAGTACATATAGTGCGTGGAATAAACTTTAAAGGTGGTACGGATGTGTATATTATATAGATGCCCGGTGTGGTAGCGGAATCAGTCCGGCCGTGGAATAAGACTGGGCGGACAAGATCCGCGCGCGGATTTTTGTCCGACTTGTCAATATATTATTTTCGTTGCTAACTTCAATTTTCAAAAATATGGTTGCGAACAAAACTAACCCTAACCCTAACCCGAAATATGGTGGCTATATATGATATATTTGGTGGCTATGGTTAGATTTGGTGGCTAAAACTACGAAAATTGAAGTTAGCAGCAATCTTCCTACATTATACTGCCCCGGTCTTATACCGCGGCCGGACTTTTTCCGCGACCACACCGGCCATCTTGCAAACGCCTTGCGAAATACACTCTGGCGCAATACACGTCATGTATATAGCGAGACGGGTTCTATGAGCACTTCTGTCAACTTGTTATTGAGTCCAAACATATTTAAAGCTAAACATCAGCGTTGACAAGGTTACGAACAATATGTATAGATTATAGCTTTTCTATACTAATTGTTTAATATTGTTAGTGTACGAAATATAACATTTATTATAAATTATGCAGAAACATAAGCCTAAAAGTTCTATACGAAAATGACCGCGCCACTGATATCATGTCAACATAGATTATGTTATGCACTGTATACATGGTAATACATGGTAATTTTTTTTCCAGTTCACAATATAAAAGTTTAGTTCGAGCGTGAAGTCAGAAAACGTACTGGGCAAAAACGAGCGTAATACGCTCGTTTTTGCCCAGTACGTTTTCTGACTTCACGCTCGAACTAAACTTTTATATTGTGAACTGGAAAAAAAAAAAATCGAATTGAGTTGAATTAAATTGAAAACTACTTTCCACGTGAAGACTCATTAATTGAGGGTACGGATTAGGTTATTTAGACCCTTTAAATTCGGAAATAGTAAATTCCAATACAATTTATGGAAAACTCCATAATTATACACTCACAGACTTAGGATGTATTCTGTCATGTCGAGGATATATAACATCAACTATTTGGCTGTTTTTGTTTGACATGTAAGAGGTTTTCCCCAAACTTGTTGTTGCTGTCTGTTTTTTTTCTCTTGGGGGGGGGGGGGGGGGGGGGGGGGGCTGGGCAGTGAGAATAGCAACAATTCTTATAATATAGGAGAATGCTATTAAAATCACTCCTCTCGCCCCCTCTAACACCTACTTAAGTTAAGCCTACTGGCAATAATTATGTTCGCTTTGTGTCAGATGAAACGGTCACAAGACTCATACAGTATTACTAGTATGCTAATCCCTATCAGTATGGCACCGTGAAAAGAAGTGATGTGGCGTGGTCTGACTGAGTGGGGGCATTCTCTATTTTGTTTTTGTTTCTTAAAGGGATCTAGTAACTTTGTTGACATAATATGCAAAAAGTGATGAATGGTTCATGCAACGTAATATGATGTGTCCACTGTATTTTATTGTGTGAACATTTCAAGTTAAATGGACGTTATATGGCTGAGTAATGAGCAAAAATGCAAAGTGATATTCACTAACTCATTGCACTGACTTTGTACACGTTACGACTACCCAGTGGATAGTTCAATATCTGAACACTTCAATCGAATATATTTTGAACGAAATAGAAATCTGAAAAATCGAAACCTGTCCCGTGCTTTTATTGTTCATATGAATATATAAGGTATGAGAGAACCAATATAGTAAATGTTGAGGATTTTGACAATGTTACTAAGTCCCTTTAAATGAATTTCACCTTTTAAGTGAGTTATGTTTTGTTTTTGTGAAATTATTGAGGGGGAAACGTGCCCCACCATGCCCCCCCCCCCCCTCGTAGCTACGCCACTTGTACAAAGTACCGTTGTATTGGCAATGAGATTGTTAACCATGTTTATTTGATTTATCGTCATGTTTCCCTAGCTTCTCACGGCATTGGTTTTCGACGTCGAGATCTTTACCCAAATTATGTTACATCTACTACATAAATTGGTATATATAGCGATGTGTTTTATTGCGTGTTTTGTTTGTTTCCTTTTATCATAATTTATAGTAAATGGTGATATTCGTGTAAGTTACAATGTGGAAATAAAGATAAATGTTATTCAAATTCAAAGACGATAAAGAATTACACGACAATCATTGACAATGTTATAGCTATTGTTTTGTCGTCAATATTGACGCCATCTTTAATAACGAAGCATTACCAAATAAGTCTGCAAAACTAGCACACCAATATTACAAGAAAGAATAATAAGTGAAATGTGAAACAGTATGGGTAATTGCATGGATAATAAATGTACAGTTAAATATTGTCATGTGAAACAAAAAGGACACATGTCATGCATGATAATGAAACGATCGGAAATAATACTGTCATTAGTTTGTTTTTCCTTCGTCATGTTCGCGGTTCCTCTAATAACCCATTATGCACATTCGGGAAGAAAAGACAAGGGAAGCAACGAACAAAATATCTTTGATTTTCTTAAGGACATAATTGGCCCTTTCTCGGAATGATTACCGCAATTTCTCCGGGTGTAATCAACACTTATAATAATGATAATAGGCCTACGCATTCGATTTGTTGAAACCGAGATGTCTATAAATAATTTTAGGCGCGTGAAAGTCTAGATTTTGCGATCGGAATTCGGCATGGTAGCATCCAAGTTCGCAAGACAGTAGCTAAAGTGACTATACAAGAGGTACTTATGCTTGAAAGTCACTCGATATGTTCGCAACGCCTTGAGCGAAATTAGAGCAAAACGAAGTGTACACAAAACAAGACAACATTATTTTATCCACCTTGGTTGGACAGCTGTACGGCCCCACGCACTGAATTCTGTGTTGCCTCCCAATAGATAGAAGCTTAAAGAGAATATTATGTCGAAATCCTAAAAAACTTACTTAGAATTCTAGCGATTCTCACTAATCTCACTTAACTCATTGTTTTCGTATTATTAATAATAAAAACATGGAACAGCTTTCGCTTTGCCAAATTTATATTCCGTTATAAAGATATGTATGATTGAAGTGTTCATTTTCATAATTATCTAGTGGATAATTATAACTGTGTATAAAGTCAATGCAGTGAATGAGCGAATATCACTTTGCATTGTTGCTCTGTCATTACATCCATGTATCATAGAATTTCCACACATCACTCACTGGACGTATCAGATCACACAAAAACAAACACATTTTGCCAGTTTGTGCACATGTCAGCAAAACTACTAAATAACTTCAAAGGGGTAATACAGTTTTTGTAAGGCTGAGCTTTAGTAACTAAACCTGCACAATCACATTACAAACTAATAGGTATAACTCCACCATGTTCGAAAGGTATAGAAAATTACAAACGACTAAGTAAAAAGCCTGTTATCATTCAAAATGAGTGATGAAAACACGAGAGGGCGCTCTCTAAAAAGGCATTGGTTTCAACCATTTTCCATACAAAACTATGCATGTGATGTTTTATTAAAATAATGATAAAATAGAAAGAGCATCAACAACTATTCAGAAACCTCTTTTGAACATTTTTGAAAAAGTGTAAGCATTTTTTACATTTAAACAAAAGAAATCATCGAATAAATCTGGGCCACAGATTTTTTCCGATCGGATATATTTATTGATATTTCAGCCGTTTCTGAACCGATTTTGATCAAATAAAGATTATTCTGCCATAAAATTGTATGCTCTTTCCAATTTTACACTCAGTTTTTTCATTATCTCACACAAAAATTACTTTGTGCAGCGCCCTCTATACCAAAACTGAACTACCCCTTTAATGCGGTAGACAACCCACATCATGATTAACGTTCTTCCTTCGAGAGGTGTTCCATACTGACACAATCTTGATGCGTGGCAGGGGCCAGCAACGGTGTAAACTACTTTGATGGTCTGTAAATAACATTACTTATTCAAGAAAACGCCGCGATTACTTTTTACAGTATGACATGTATATATAAAGGCCAACATTGTAGCTGTATAGCCGGTCGTGGAGAAATTAGTCCAACATTGCAAAGAAAGCGCGAGAGTGATTATTCGGTGGTCATGGTGATGTTGCTAAGGGGGGCGGGGGCGGGGGCGGAGGCGGGGCCGGGGGCATTTCCCCTGTGCGGATCCATCGCTGTCCTAATATTATGCAATGAAGAACACAATGTGTTTATTATATGATTATCATATAGCGTTGTTTTCATTTTAGCCACAAGCATGACAAGTGCCCCCTACCCCACCATGGGGGAAGCCTTTAAACCAACTCACACCTGTGCCCCCCCCCCCCCCCCTTCCCACCCCATGCACGGCTTCTTAACTATAAGATGCCGTTATTATGTACCGTTATTCCGCTCCTGTTACTAATTCGATTTCAATAGAGAAGCTTAAGGAAACCGAACACATTATACAGAAATTAGTCAAACATATAAAGACAGAAACAATGCTGAATTTGCTTTGCTATTGCTAAAGGGAGTAGGGAGCACCCCCCCCCCCCCCCCCGCCCTTGTGATTTGTGAATCACCCATCGCTATAATATGTAGGGCAACATATAATGAATATACACACCATTTCTTTTTATTATTTGTACTTCATCATTGTCCGCCCCCGCTTCTCAACTGAATATGCCATTATGAACTGTCACTACACATCTTATTCCGCTCATTAATTCAACTATTTCCATAGAACGACTTTAAGTCTTTATACATTAAAGGGATCTAGTAACATTGTGAAAATCCTCAAAACCTACTTTTAACTCTAGTGGTTCTCACATACCCCATTGTATTCGTATTGCCAATAGAAGCATGGAATCAGCTTTTGGTTATCCAAATTTCTCTTCCGTTATAAAGATATGTATGATTGCAGTATTCAGATTTGTATAACTATCTACTGGATAGTTAAAACTGTCTACAAAGTCCTTGCAATGAGTAAGCAAATATCACTTTGCATTTTTGCTCAGTACTCGGCCATGTAACATCCATTTAACATGCAATTTTCACACATTACTTTATAGTGGACATATCAGATCACAACAATACACATGGTTTGTATTAACCATTCATCACGTTTTGCACTTGTCAAGAAAGTTACTAGATCCCTATAACATACATGCTATAGACCAACATATTGTACAATATAGCTAAGCTGTTCAAAGTGGTGCTGATGAACCCCACCACCCCCCCCCCCCCCCCCCCCTCCCCATCGATAATCAAAGAAAGCAAATGTATAATATTATATTTTGAAATGTAACAAGAACAATTTTATATGATTATACTGTAAATCAAACCTTTTCAAGAACATAAGTCCATGAATGAAACTGCTATAACAGGGACTCGGCAATTTACATTATTGTCAATGATATTGGTAAGTCAGTACAAATATTATAACAAAGTATACTGTTCATTCGATTATTGGTATGTTTTTTCACAGACAAGGACAATAAAGACAAAGTATTTCAGCAAGATTTTTTTCTTCTTCTGACACATGAAGGCAATAGTACAATCACATTAGTACAATATCATATATTCACATTAATAAATAAAAGCAAATAATCATGAGATCTGTCGTTTTAAAAATATGCAATAATCAAACAAACAAACAACCAAAGTTTTTGTTTACATTGTGTGTTTTTGAAATCTGTTATATAAATTAAAAATTATACTGTAAATCAAAACTATTCAGGAAAATCAGTCCATGAATGGAAATGCTATAACAGACATTGTTCAAAGTACATTTCTGTCAATGGCATCAGTAATGCCTTATGTATAATGTTTATTTGATTATTACTATTAGTGTTTTTTTTTTTTAGACAAGGCAAAGAAAAGGAAAGTATTTCAGCACTTTGCATTCTGACACATGAAGGCCTACAATTTACATCATTTTACAATGGCATATTAAGGCTCGACGTATATAAGGGGACAACAAAAAAGGGGGGCATGATTCTCATGTTGTTTGTGGGGTGTAGCTCATGCCCTTAAATTACATGCATGATTTGACCGTATTCGAGATGCCTTATGCCTGAATTTGTAGGTTAATCAAACCGGAAGTGAAACGCTTGGTTCGAATTGTAAGGTGCCAAATAGTGTCGTTTCCAAACCGGGGGGGGGGGGGGGGGAGGGGGGAGGGGGGGGGGGGCTGCACCCTTCAGTTCCCCGTTTCGCATACTCCTATGTCCTCACTAATATTTCACGGGACAGACAGACTGCAGTTTTGAGCCAGAACTTATTTCCATTCCATTGAATTTCCAGCTCATTTGCCAATTACGTCTGCAGACGTGTATTAATTACGACCAACTTGATGAGTATACAGAATGCACATACACTTCACATGAATTAATAGATTAAAGAGATGCCTCAGCATTGGTCGTGTACTTTCTAAATTGATCATTGAACAGTTGTTTTTTTCTTTGAAAATCCATATGAAAGTACTTTTTTGATTTGGCTTTTCATTTATTTATCTTTAAATTTAATAGCGAAATTCGCATCCATATATCAGACATAATTATTCGTATAATTTATTTTCCAAATTATTATTCTCTTGGTTTTGTGTCTTTCAAGGACGTTGCTTGGGTATCGTGATGTGCGACAATTTTCTATTTCTAGGACTGTACAATAATTATTGACATATATATGCCTCTGATAAACCTACTAACATCATGATTACCATAACATTCATGTATTTATGAAGCGAATGTAAGTTTTGGTCTCCCTCTAATATACTTCTATTTCCTTGAATGCGAGGGGAAATAGATTTTGATCCATCAAAGAAAGGGTTCATAAAAACAAGTGACATTCAAGTCTATAGTGGACAGAGCTCCGCTCTTTCCACGCACCGGCCCAGGTTCGAACATAGACGATAACGGGCGGTCCCATTCGTGAATAATCATACTTATAGTTAGTAATTGATTGAGCGCGTCTGTAAAAACCAATCACTCTCCCTCCTTTCTACACATGTGTCCTACGAATTGTAACAGACTTGTTCGCGTGTCTTTATAGGGTATACAATACCAGTCTCTGTAAATATGTTGTATGTTAAAGAATGTCCGGCGTGGGGGAATATTACATAGTGGATCGCCATTTTAAACTATAGGCTAGTTTGTGCGCACTGCATATATAGCACTGAGCAAGAGTGTGGATTCCGCACCTTGCGCTAGGCGTTCGCAGGATGGCACCGCGCCTCTGATTTTATGAATCCGAACTAATAGTACCTCTATACAGAATGAACGAGTAACAGCTGTAGCTGCGAATTATAACAAAACAAAAAAGAACCCACGAGCCATTTGAGAAAGCCTGAACAGTACACGTAAACACCGTGTTCATCATGAATGTTTCATGTCCCGCCTCGGAAATAAATCAGTGCTAGCCTTGTCTGTTTATTAAGTCCGACACCTTGTCCGCAAACCCTGCATCTACACAGCACATTGATGTCTTAGGCTGAAAACTTGTCTCTGTTTCGACGGATGTTCCGCAAAGACTACATCTAAACCCACTTGTCGTCTCCACATTGTGTACTAGGAAAAGGTGACGTTAAAGGGTGATCCCAGATGTTTAGACGTAGTATACCCATAAAGGATTGATCGCGTTTGTAAAAAATACAAAACAAACAAAACAAAAACAACCAACATACAATAGGATGTGTCTCTTGGATAGTACTGTCTCTCGGATGGTGACATTAATGCGCGGTTCCAGAGATAAATAATCATACTGAAGTCAAATGCTGAAGTCAAATCTCATTCTTATACGGGAAATGACTCGGAAGTCAAATCTCATTCTTATACGGGAAATGACTCGGACATTATGTCTTAGTGTGCACCCGATGTAACACTGTCAAATAAAGCCGCCACCGCCTCGCATTTATATGCATAACTGTTTGTAGAAGGCTTGTACTGAGGTATTTAACCCTTTAAAAACCACTGGTGTAAATTAGCAGCACAAGAAGCCTACAATACAATAATGATAATACACATTTTCTATATTTCAATCATGGCATGATGCGACTTAAAGAAAACATACAGTTTGATGAATGCGTACATTGAGATATATATATACAACCTCGGCTCTAGTACCAGCTGGTGCTAATACGCCACCACACAATGCACACAAAAGCCACCGAGTATATATAATTTTTGCTGGATATCTTTGCTGTCAAGTCTAAAAATTGACGAAGGGTTGATGAACTGTATATTTCTGTAATTGCATATAATTTTATGTCAAATGAATGATGACTGTGTGAAAAATTCACGTTAAATAAGAAATGGGCGAAAATCCAAAGTGATACTCACCAATTATTGCACTGACTTTGTACACGCGGTTGTGACTATCTAGTCGATAGTTAAAATCTTAACACTTCAAGGGACAAGGGGACAATTGAAAAACTGAAACCTGTCCCATTATTTTATTGTTTATACAAATAAAACAAGGTATAAGAGAATTGCTGGAGTTCCAAGTAAGTTTTCATGATTTTGACAATGTTACTAGACCCCTTTAACCAAAATCTGGTTCATGTTTCTATTGGCGATACAAATATGTGGGAACAAATTATGTGGGAACTACAAGAGTTATAAGTAAGGTACTATCTCACTGGTGGAGACGTCGCCGCGACTGTCGCGACTGATCAGTCGCGGTAGTCGCGGCGACTCGGGAGACCCGAAAATAGCTTGCAATCTCACCAATGCAACGCCAAGGCGACGTCCGAGACGTCTCCGCGACGTCTCCGATAGGTCGCGGAGACGTCGCCGCGACTTCTGCCTGTCTATATATACCTCGATCCACAACAAGATGATAAACACCTCAGTCACGTGGTCTCTAAAGTGGGTCAATCAACGTCAAACAGTGTCGCTGAGACGTCGCCGCAACATTTCCTCTCAGGCGCCTTGGTCTCCAGTAGGTCTTGGATACCTGCTGGAGACTGGAAAAAGTCTCCAAAAAAAAATAAAACATGCTTGATTTCCCCGCGACTCACCGGATACTCGGCTAGTCTCCAGGAGACGTCGCCGCAACTGATGGAGACGTCTCCGCGACGTCGCCGCAACTGATGGAGACGTCGCGGAGACGTCTCCGAGACCTGCTGGAGACTGACAAAAGTCTCCAAAAAATCGAACATGTTTGATTTCCCCGCGACTCACCGGAGACTCGGCTAGTCTCCAGGAGACGTCGCGGCGACGTCTCCGCGACGTCGCCGCAACTGATGGAGACGTCGCGGAGACGTCTCCGAGACCTGCTGGAGACTGACAAAAGTCTCAAAAAAATCGAACATGTTTGATTTCCCCGCGACTCACCGGAGACTCGGCTAGTTTGATTATATGTCTCACATTTCTATCATAAAAATGTAAGCCTTAAAGGGATGGAACTGTATTATGGAATGCTCTACCACAACACATTAGACAAATTCCGCATGTACTTACATTTAAAAAGCACATAAAATCCTTAATTTTTCCTTGATTTGTTGTAGTTTGTAAGAATCTTGTTGTTATTTGTTCATGTTTTAATTGCTATATCTGCAGGGTTGATGAACTGTATATTTCTGTAATTGCATATAATTTTATGTCAAATGAATGATGACTGTGTGAAAAATTCACGTTAAATATGAAATGGGCGAAAATCCAAAGTGATACTCACCAATTATTGCACTGACTTTGTACACGCGGTTGTGACTATCTAGTCGATAGTTAAAATCTTAACACTTCAAGGGACAAGGGGACAATTGAAAAACTGAAACCTGTCCCATTATTTTATTGTTTATACAAATAAAACAAGGTATAAGAGAATTGCTGGAGTTCCAAGTAAGTTTTCATGATTTTGACAATGTTACTAGACCCCTTTAACCAAAATCTGGTTCATGTTTCTATTGGCGATACAAATATGTGGGAACAAATTATGTGGGAACTACAAGAGTTATAAGTAAGGTACTATCTCACTGGTGGAGACGTCGCCGCGACTGTCGCGACTGATCAGTCGCGGTAGTCGCGGCGACTCGGGAGACCCGAAAATAGCTTGCAATCTCACCAATGCAACGCCAAGGCGACGTCCGAGACGTCTCCGCGACGTCTCCGATAGGTCGCGGAGACGTCGCCGCGACTTCTGCCTGTCTATATATACCTCGATCCACAACAAGATGATAAACACCTCAGTCACGTGGTCTCTAAAGTGGGTCAATCAACGTCAAACAGTGTCGCTGAGACGTCGCCGCAACATTTCCTCTCAGGCGCCTTGGTCTCCAGTAGGTCTTGGATACCTGCTGGAGACTGGAAAAAGTCTCCAAAAAAAAATAAAACATGCTTGATTTCCCCGCGACTCACCGGATACTCGGCTAGTCTCCAGGAGACGTCGCCGCAACTGATGGAGACGTCTCCGCGACGTCGCCGCAACTGATGGAGACGTCGCGGAGACGTCTCCGAGACCTGCTGGAGACTGACAAAAGTCTCCAAAAAATCGAACATGTTTGATTTCCCCGCGACTCACCGGAGACTCGGCTAGTCTCCAGGAGACGTCGCCGCAACTGATGGAGACGTCTCCGCGACGTCGCCGCAACTGATGGAGACGTCGCGGAGACGTCTCCGAGACCTGCTGGAGACTGACAAAAGTCTCCAAAAAATCGAACATGTTTGATTTCCCCGCGACTCACCGGAGACTCGGCTAGTCTCCAGGAGACGTCGCGGCGACGTCTCCGCGACGTCGCCGCAACTGATGGAGACGTCGCGGAGACGTCTCCGAGACCTGCTGGAGACTGACAAAAGTCTCAAAAAAATCGAACATGTTTGATTTCCCCGCGACTCACCGGAGACTCGGCTAGTCTCCAGGAGACGTCGCGGCGACGTCTCCGCGACGTCGCCGCAACTGATGGAGACGTCGCGGAGACGTCTCCGAGACCTGCTGGAGACTGACAAAAGTCTCCAAAAAATCGAACATGTTTGATTTCCCCGCGACTCCCCGGAGACCCGGCTAGTCTCCAGGAGACGTCGCGGAGACGTCTCCGCAACCAGCGGAGACTCGAGTCGCCAACAGGTCGCTAACTAGTCTCCAGGCCGGTGAGATACCACCTTTAGTTGTGTAGAGTTTGACAATGTTACTCGATCGAGCTATGGATCTGACAAGCGAGGGATTGAAGTAGATACATTCAATATATTATGTCATGTAAACTATTACGGATATTATGTCAAGGTAACAGAAATCTACCATGTCTACGTCGATGGATTTGAAGATATGCATTTTGCCTTCACAAAATATTTAATTTTGGTATGGCAGCTTGTTGATCAAAAACAAAGAAAAGAGAAGCCTTTTGACGAAAAAAAACAAAAACAAAGATGTCTCATAAACTGTCGCATTTTATTGAGCATTTGACTACTTAAAGGGACATGTTAAATAATATAGATCCTATCAAAACTCTATGAGATTACAAGCGAAGGTGAAAACAATCTACTTGGACGGGTGGTAATATAAATCTTCCCTATTTGTTTGTATCTCCGTGGCTTTAAGAATGAATTGGCCCGCCGGGTTGTCAGAAAGCGGAGGAAATGAATAAAGAGAACTGGAAAACAGATGTGCGGAGAATATATGATATGATATATGGAGACATTCGGATGAACTCAATGTGAGGATACATTATATGTCTCACATTTCTATCATAAAAATGTAAGCCTTAAAGGGATGGAACTGTATTATGGAATGCTCTACCACAACACATTAGACAAATTCCGCATGTACTTACATTTAAAAAGCACATAAAATCCTTAATTTTTCCTTGATTTGTTGTAGTTTGTAAGAATCTTGTTGTTATTTGTTCATGTTTTAATTGCTATATCTGCAGCGCTATGATACGTTGTGAATAGCGCTATATAAGTAACCTGTATTATTATTTTATTATTATAGTTCACTTTTGGTTAAGAAATATTTTTTGTGAGGTAATGAAAAACTAAGTAGAGCACTTGAGAGAACACACAATTTTGTAGACAGAATTAACTTTGAAACAGCTGCAATGTCCATAAATATAAATATATCCGATCGGAATAAATGTTGGGGACCAACTTTTAATTTAAGAAAAAATGTACCAATCCTAAACAGTTTTGAAAATATACCAAACTGGATTTTAAATTGTTTGTGATGATCTCTCTATTGAATAATCATTTTAAACAAACATGACATTTACATGTATTTGATAACAAATTGTTGAAACTTGATTATCCCTTTAAAGGCATTTAGTACTACATCATTCAGTGAACATATCGGATTTACAAACATATTTCCATCGACACTTTTTAATTTCTTACATATTATGTCAACATAGTTATAAGATCCCTTTAATACAAATTGGGCGCAATTCTCTTCGGGGGGGGGGGGGGGAGGGGGGAGGGGGGGGGGGTTCTGCCCGAATAACACCTCTCCTGTTTTTCAACAAAATTATGAGCTGATCTTTGCCCCAAAGAATACAAGATATGTGATGGTTTTGCACGAAATATGATAGGACGGTGTTCTTTGCCCAAATATAAATGTTGACATGTGTTTCAAACATTATCAAGTATGCGGGGAAGGGGTTGCAGCACCCTAACCCCCCTGCATGACTCGTATGCATACATGCCTAGACATTGCACGAGTTTATGGGTATTCAGTAAATAAAAAACAAAGAAAAGAAAGCATGCATAGATCAGAAGAAGTTCAGAAAAGGGTGCACGTGTAAACAAATGGATTAGGAATCCTCGGAAGTAACCTTATTTTTGGAATTCCCAATGTCAACATCGAACGAACTGCATGTGGATGTGAATCTGTAATGCTATAAGCATCCCGTTATCAATTTTGACAGCTTTTCGAGATCGAGTTCGAACAATTCGCGTCAGCTGTAAACAAAAGCACATATGGCAATACAAAAATAAGCTGATACCTACCTATATGGTACTGTATATGCTGTGTTCTATTTCAATCGTGGACAATTTTTGTTCATACATACGCAATATAGTTGCCTGCAATCAATGGCGTAGCGAGGTCGGACTGATTGTGAGGGGCGGAGTGGGGGGGGGGGGGGGGGGGGGGTCACGCTAATGATTGGGTGCACACACTATGTATTTATTTTATTTTATTTTAAATTTTGTTAAAATATGTTATACCCTTATGTTTTTATTGTTTTTTGTCAAAGTAATAGGGTAATGTGCCCCCGTAACTCTCCCCCACTCCTCCCTTCCACCTCCGCCCGTAGCTAAGCCCCTGGCTGCAATCGAGAGTGCATTCACTCCTATTTATCATGTATAATTATAGGCCTACAATTTGTATATTCATTATTCTTGTACAGTCATTATTCGATTAGGGACAAATTCGATTATATAATACACTTTTAAAGCCTCATGTTTGAAGTATATATTATAGACACGTGTTCTAAATGATAAGTTTATGCATGTGAGAGCCTAATTAGATACTTTGTATAATTGATGTGGTTATTGTCGGCGTAAAATATTGCATCTGTGATCAGACAGTGGATAACTCATGCTGAGAGAATGTCGATAGTATTCAAAGCGCCCCTAGAATTCTCATTGTGGTTAAATCATATTGAGTGGCACTGACCTTCGTTGTAGGGATCTACCTATGCTGCCAAATGCAACAAAAATGACTAACGGCTGCTAAAATTATGTGTAAAAATGAATGTAGTCTGGTATGTTCATCAAAATTATGTCTGAAAGTTGCGTGATAGACGAAAGGTGTAAGTGCAAGTCATGAGCAACGTATTGTCATAATAGGTTAGCGAGTGTCAGTGAAGTAAAGCAATCGATATGGTGCGATAACTCTACCTGCTTTGCTTAAAGCCAAGTAACAGTATATTGGGAAAGTTACCGAAAGCATCTTTATTGGCCAAACCAATTGATCAGTGTTGTTGAAATAGTATTTTTTTAAAGGGCTTGTGTGGAAAAAAATCCAAACCTTAGGCCATGAAAAATAAATTGTTGGATTGGCGTAACCCACTCGACCCTAAAAATACCGCCGACCCTAAAGGTTTTTTTCTGATTGAAAAAAAAAGAGAAAAAAAACCTACCTACCTACCTACCCTAATTTTTGTTTGCCCGTTACTCCAATCCACCAATTTTTTATTTTTTATTTTATTTATTTATTATTATTTTTTTTAATTTTTTTTAAATTTTTTTTTTGGGGGGCCTTATTATCGTTAAATGCAGAAAGATAAGTTGAAACATTCATGCATGCTGCTGACATTGAGCCTAAATGTAGTATGCAAGCCTTGGAGACGACTGACGGTGGCGGAAACTGAGAACGATTACCCCAATATATCCACGGCATGCATTGTCCTGATGGATGGGACATCATTTCCTGAACTAGGACTGTGTTGTATCTTGTGCCTTTACGCAGGTGCATATATATAGTTTCGCGTAGTTCACACCCTATGCATTATCCCAGTTTAAGTACTAGTATACTATACAACATACTGCAATGTCATATTATAATATAAAAGTAGTTTTTTATTTTATTAATGAAATATGTGATGTGGTGATCACTCATTTTAGAAAACCCGTGAATTTGAGTTTGATCATTTGAAATTGCTGTTACCCTATACTTGCATGCCCTACATGGCTTATCAGGCATGATGGCTTAGCGGTATATAAGGGCGTCTGCCTCATGCGCGGGAGGTCCCTTGTTCGATCCGTGCAAGTCATGTCGACTTAATATGCGAAAGGCTTTACATGTTTAAAATATATATATACATTCTTATAGCCAGTCGCCCGGCAAAAATAGAACAGAGAAGGTAAAGTTAAACGCGCGTCTCGTTTCATAAAACTTTGTTTTGCAATAATTATTGTTGTAAATGTCCAATTATTGTAACTGGTAGGTCAATAGCCAATCAACATTGAGCATTGTATCGGTTGCCATAGTAGTTACAATAAATGGACACTTACAACAATTGCCAAAGTTATATGAAACAGGTCCCAGAGGACTGGCCAGATATAACCAAATCTATAGACTAAATGGAGTTATCGTTGATAAATCTGACTTATCTCTGACGCAGTCTCAGTGTAACAGCCGGAGGAACAGAGACTGATCTTCTGGTCTAGATACCAGAGGAGTCGAGGACTAGATAATATAACTTTCACTATGAAATGCCAGACGTGCATGCATGTGGCGTAGGGCTTCAGAAAATAGGAGACAGTCGGCCGCCTATACGACTTAAATGTGCCAAATTTGCACGGGAATGACTCAGACTTATAAACTTACCAACAACTGCACATGATAAACTTGCTACTCTCACGCGAGTTCTGTTTTCTATTAGTTTTTAGATCCACTACAGTTAGTACTTTCTAACGTTTCACATTTATTACTTTGATATAAACCTAGTTACTTCTAGTTCTCTTAAAAATAGTATTTCAGTAATAAGACGTATAGATAAGAGGTCCAGTGAAAGGCTGTTATACAAAGGTTAACGCTAAGGCAGGTTCGACTATATTTATTCGGTGCCCCCCCCCCCCCCGCACACCATTTATGGTTATATACCTGAATCAACTTCCAATTTATTACTCGCCCAAAATGATTACCTATACCTTAATGAATGCGCGAAAGCTTCGCGCGAGAATATTGTTTACTCAGCAAAATTGGCGCTCACACGAAATATCCCATAAACTGATATAAGGAGAGAGCAATATTTTATCACCGATGCACTTTTTTTTCCTTTGAGAAGGGCAGGAAAGTTGGGGGGTGGGTTGTTGCGCAGATGATTGCTTATTAAAGTCTGAAAGTCTGTGCATCATCGTCAAATCATGGAGCTAATTTAAAGCTGGGTAAAGCCCCGTATGCGTTTAAAGGGATCTATAGTAACTTTGTTGACAAGTGCAAAAAGTGATGCATGGTTAATGAAATGTGTATTGGTGTGATATGTCCAGAAAGTAATGTGTGAAAATTTCAAGTTAATTGGATGTTATTTGGCCCAGAAATGAGTACAAATGCAAAGTGATATTCACTTTACTCATTGCACTTACTTTGTACACTTCTGAAAAGTCCAGTAGATAATTTCATATCCGAACACTTCAATCGTAAATATCTTTTGAACGAAATGGAAATTTGAAAAACCGAAACCTGTCCCATGCTTTTATTGTTGATACAAATAAAACACGGTATATAGGGAACCGTCAGAATTCAAATTGGATTTTGAGGATTTGGACAATGTTACTAAGTCCCTTTAAAGGTAGCCAAAGTATTGAATAAATAATTGAATGAAACATAGTTACGTTTGCTACATAGAAAGTATGCCGTATTTGGTGGTTATGTAGTTTGTAGTTTGATACTAATTTGACAGATTACGCACGGTTGTGACGTTATTATCTAAACCGCTCAAACAATTCCACATAAAACATAATTTAACCCGTTTACTTCGAGATTCTAAAATTCCCATAGACTTTGTACACAACCCACCCGGTTCCCGTAGTCAAGGGGTTAATATAGAAAGTAGGTTAAAGTATATACCACTCAATTTCAGTGAAAACAGGTCGAGCATTCGAACAAAACCTAACCAGACTAAGAATCCCAAAATAAGTATACACCATTCAATTCCAGTTTATTTCAAATACAAAAGCAAGGTCAAACGCAGAATATTATAAGCTAGCAGGTATTTGGCACGAATTCCAGAGCTTTTACATGACAAACTTACTTTGTAAGACAATAACTATGCAAACATCAAAGGAAGAGACGAAACTTAAAATCCTTTCTAAATTAACGGAAAACTTGAATATTTACCATTACGTCATCATCTAAAATACGAACTATATATATGCTGAAGCATTAATAACGCAAGTTATGAATATCGTACGCATTAATTTTTCTGAGCGGGAACAATATAATTCTTACGAACTACTTTCGCTATGAATTTGGGTCAATTCAATTGAGTGACATAATTTTCTCGCATTTACCAGACACAATCAATAATATGATATTTTACTGAAAGCAGTCCCCTATACATGTATATTCTTTTATTCATTTTTTAACGACATGTATATTTGCATGTCAAGCCATTCACCTCTAAATCTTTCCCGCCACGTCACATTGGTATCGAATCAGTATAAAGGGTAGTCTTTTGACAAGCCTGTCTCGTCTGAACTGAGTTGAATGCAAGGAACGACTGGACAGCGCGACTACAATGCACACTCTCTTGGCGAGACAGTCTTTTCGCAAATGGATTGCTCTCCGATGAACTTCTTTTGTTAAGTATTGAATTCCTCTACCTATGAGTTGCGCCCAATCAGGAAGCCGGGTTATCACGCATTCCCCAACGCAAGACACAAACTATACCACAGTGAACCGACGCTGCACGCTGAAGCAATACAAAGGTCCGATGCAAAGCAACACACACACATACACGCACACGTCCCGAGGTCACACACAGAAACACACACATACACACACAGCCTACACAGGGATGTGTTTGTGTATACAATGCTATGTACTGGGCGAGTATGCCGACGTACACGTAGTTCATATTTAAATGGGAGAGGCAAAGAGACGTTTGACTGTACAGAAAGACGTGTGCTCAATGCAGTAGATACATTATATCACAAAACTATGCATGATTCATTAAATCAAGCTTATGCATATTCATGAGCCAGTAGAAGCGTAAAGGCGAGGGGATCGCACGTGAATTCATCATTTTGCCAGATAGCCTCCATCAGGCGTTCAGTCGTTCCTGATCTTGCATGCAGCGCAGCCATTGCTTGCTTGAGACACGAAGCCTTGTTAAAGGCTATATAAAGGGTGACTCGGTATGTAAGAAATCTCGTTACTGGTAAATTTGAACGAAGAAAATCACGAGATTCGTGGATAATTTTAGAGAAAGCTTATCACGCAATGATTTACAGTAGATTATAAATGAGTAAAAGTTGCAGTCTTTTCCGTGCCACACGTACCGTTATTACATTTTCAGAAAGCAAGTCAAGAAATTCATTGAGCTTTTCAGAGAAGAGTATATCACACCATGATCTACGGTAGATGGTAACTTATTTTAAAGGTGGTTCGGATTCGTATATCAGACGCACGGCGCCATCTTGCGCGCGGTGCGTACTGCGCAGTGTATCCGTGTTATGCGGTGCGCGCAAACTAGCCTAGTTCAACATGGCGACCCGCTGTGTAGCATCCCGACGCTTGATGATCTTTAAAGTTAACATCATTTCCGTGGCAGTCGGGACACACTGTTAGCAGACCGTCGAGCATTATGTGAGCATCATTTGTGTGTATATATTATGTAAATACACTGTGAGTATAATGTGAGCGCATTGTGAGCATACTGTGTATACGTATATGTAGTGTGATACACAATGTGATTATACTATACACCACACTGTGAACATATAGTGTGTGAACATTATGGTGTATCGTAATGTAATATAGTGTGTGATACAGAGCACACAATGCATCACAACGTGATCTTAGGGTGTATATTATCACAGTGTGATCATACTATGTTCACACTGTGTTATAGAGTGTGATCAGACTGTGTTCACACTGTGTTACCGAGTGTGATCACTCTTGTATAACACTCAAATATTGTGCATCAAAGTATGTGTACATAGAATGTATCACAGTGTGATACAGTTGCGAACATAGGATGTATAACAGTGTGCACACACTGTGGTTGCAGTGTTATACAGAGTGTGAACACACTATGCATTACAATATAATATGTATATGATGTATCACAGAGTGTTCACAGAGTGTTCAGTATAATCACAGTGTCATAATGATGTCGTCGTCTGCAATGTGATGAGTGATTACCCTTCGGAATAGCCTTAACATTAACATGATCCGCACAGGATGAACACACTCTGATCCACATTGTGAAACACAGTGTGTTCACACTGAAACATTGCGTTCTTTCCGGTACAGGAAAATGCACTTAAAGTGAGGCCTGTAAAGTGTCAGATATTGCCCAAATGACATTTGAGACTTCAATCCTGTACCAAAATCATTGTAAGATATGTCCGAATGATGTGTGAAAGTTTCATTGAAAAAACCCACTGCTTTCCTGGTTAAAAAAGCGAAAATAAGCGTCAGCTTTTACAACGGACGTTTATGAGGTTTATGACCGTTTGTCAACGCTTTTGAGCTGAATGATAGATATCGTCATACTAAAGGGGCATTTGAAAAAATCTAACCCTATTTTATTATTTTCTTACCATAAGCTAAACAACACGGTATGAAGAGAAACGAGGAAGTTCCAAGTAATTTTAAAATTTTAAAAATAAGTTAGACACTTTACAGGCCTCACTTTAAGGATACATACGTATAGTTTTTAGCTCATCCGGCCCGAAGGGCCCGATGAGCTTATGCCATGCCGTGGCGTCCGTCGTCCGTCCGTCCTTCCGTCCGTCCGTCCGTCCGTCCGTCCACAGTTTTCAAAATGCTTCTTCTTCGTTATTTTTCAACCGATTTTGATTCTGATTGTTTCATAAGATAGGGCTAGGAGGGGGATTTAAAACTTCTACACAGAATCGTGAAATTCATTATCTATGGTAATTTATGCAAATTTATTCGAAATCACAAAAAATGCTACTTCTCCTTCATTTCTCGACCGATTTTGATTTGGTTTGCTTTATCTGGTAGAGCTAACTTTGGTACACTAAACTTGTACACAGAATTTTGAAATTTTTCTCCATTCATTAATTATGGTAATTTTTTACTTTTTTATTTATTTATTTTTTTTATTTTTGTTATTGTTTTTTTTATTTTTTTTTTAAATTTTATTTATTTATTTATCTTTTTATTTATTTTTTTTTATTTTTATTTTTTTTAAATTTATTATTTTTTTTTTTTTTTAATTTATTTTTTTTTTTTCCCCCATGTCCCTTCCGGGGCGTCAAATTTATATTTTTTTCACTCTAATTTTTAATTTTTTAATTTTTATGTTCCTTCCAGGGCATCAAATTTTTATTTTTTGACCAGTTGAAAAGTGTACCACATGAAATTTGCGATATTTGATGTTGCGAGATGGCGGATGAGCGCTACGTCATTGACGTTCTGGTTTAATGAGTAATGGAATAAGGAAATGTAAGTCGGGGCCTCTTAACGGTTCCGTTAGTTGAATTAGATTATAAGGCATTATATAAATTTACCTAATTATATATACTTATCACATATTTCCCTTGTGTATGATCGAAAGCTGAACAATAATAACTTTATTCTGGTTATTGTACTATTTAGCATGTTTAGTGTAGAATGAATTTAGGTTATAGCCATATTCCCTTTTTACTTTTTCTAAGCAACACAACAGTAAACTTTCAAAGTATATAGAGATATATGTTTTGATTGATTGCTATAAAGGAAACATGATAAAGAATAATGTTTGGAATGATTCATATGAAGGAAATATGTAACAAATTGTATCGAATGATTTGTGTAAACATGGTAAAGAAGGGATCTTATATTTGTTAAGATGACGACGAGCTACGTATTTCATGATCTATGACTTTTAGATTGTGCTATTTTGTCTTTCTGCATTAAATGCGTTTGGGAATCTGAACCCGTTTGTACTTTATATCAACTTCGTGAAATATGCTATAGCTGAGAGACATCGGTTTAAATGTATCCATATGTACGTAGCTGCGGTTTAACATTTTGCCAAATCTGGGCAAAACTACTCATGAGCAAACATGTTTTTGTTATCTTATAGAAATAACCGAAAATGTCAAACCACAATATATTAATCAGGTTGATCCATCGTTCTGATGGATACAACCAAAAGACATATAATACAAACAAAGTTGATCGATCGAAACATGGTTCTTACTACCGCCTCCCCCCCCCCCTTTTTTTTTCTTTTTCTTTTTATCTTTCTTCTGTTAGTTCGCTATTGTTTCTCTGTTTTACTATAGATCTCTTTTTTCTCAAACACTATGATTATCATTATATGTATAAGAACAGATTGTATATGTATATGTAATGCTGTACACAATTAGTGTGTTGTACTTATATGAATGATTTGTATTGTAAATTTACGTTGTAAATTTGTTTGAGAGAAAATAAAATACTATTACAAAACAAAAAAATAAACCTCTTAAAAGCGTACTCTGCATGCTGGTTTAAGCTTTTAGGGCTTTTTAGCCTAGTTCACAATATATTCAAGAAAGCTGAATATTACTTCTTAAAACAACTTTCACTTTCATTCTCTTGAGTCGTCAGTACTAAAAAAAATTAAAAAAAACACTTAAAATATTTAGAATGTACGAGGGTAAACCAGTTCTATCCAGTCTGATGCAGTATTTAAACTAGATACATTTTCGATGTACTTACTGACGTTGTTGCCAAGTACCGAATCATTAATAGATGGACTTTTTTGGTACATGTATTATCAATTTATTTGTCTACGCTATGCTCGCCAAAAAGTCTGTTCAGAAAAAGATCATGCCAAACGGATTAGTTTTAGCATATCGAAAATTATTAGTTCGATAGACGAGTTATATATAAGTTTAACTGTCTATGTTGGCAAAAATATAATGGTCTGTGAAAAAATGCATGGCAAACTGATTCTTTTGGGCATGTGACAAATTATTTGTTGGGTGGACGAATTATATTTTCATAAAGTAACGTTGACTGTCTATGCCAGCAAAATAAGCTGTGAAAACATCATGATGGGAAACGGATTGGTTTGGGCACGTGAGAAATCTATACATTGACGAATAATAGATAATCATGTATAATTGACTATGCTTGCAAAGAAGTCTGTGGTGAAAATTCGTGGCAAACAGATTAGCTATCATATTATGGAAAATCGTGAGTCGGATAGATGAATTATATTCAAGCTGAATTTGATATGCTAGCCCTTCGATGAAATTTCAAAGCAAACGGGATTACAGAAGTACCTTTAACGTGACAGTGTATACGTATATATACGTCACGGAGAATGAAGTCATGATTGCCACCCCATGGGTATACAGCGTGATTATATTACTGTAGTTTGACCATTGCACGATTATGGGTCAAGCGTGATTTGATTACTTTGACCACTGCGCAACACCAACATGACCATTCTCATCGAGCAGTCAGGCATGCTAGGTGGGACGGGTTGCGTCAATATAGAATGCAACGGGTGTACTTTAATGATAAGAAATATGAAATTTGGGGTGGGTGGGGAAGGGGGCAAACAGGTGTGGGGGGGGGGGGGGGTTAAAGATACTTGCGATGAGGGCAGCTCGTTTAAAATGAATTATGAGTTGTGTTTTTATCTTACCATTGACAGGGGACAGTGAACTTGACCAAGGTATTCACAGGAAGAGTGGTGGTGGTGTTGGTGGTGGTGGTGGTGGTGGTGTTGGAGGAACGTGATAGAGGGGGGCAAATGTTCCCCCCGTCTTTCCCAAAACTTCCCTACTCTCTATACCTACTGTATATACTTGCTTCATCCGACCGCGGCTCGATCTCCGGCAAGTAATTAGGAGTCGTAATGACATTGGTCTATGACGGGGGCTTAAAGCAAGCTTCGGAGGGGTTCTCATGTTGCACTGGGGAGGGATCAATCTTTCGCCCCGATGAGCTAACACCAATGCATGATGCATCGGGGATCGAAGTCTGAGGAACAGGAATACTTACAGGTATACACGAGTGGAATATGATGATGAGGTCTAAAAATGAACTCAGTCCATAAATGAAGAAAGTAACGCTCTGTGTGTCTTTTTATGTTATATATGATAAGCTTACATGATCGGTTAAATACCAGGGATTAATAGCAAGGTTTAGGGGGAATAATTTAAGCAGGGGTGGAGTGACGGTGACGGCGGGGGTGGTACGTGGTAGGGTCTTGAAGGTAACCTATACCATTGAGTAGAACGGTTTGGAGGGTGTCGCGTTTTCCACAGGGGAGAGATCAATCTTTCGCACCGATGAGCTAACACCAATGCATCGGGGATCGAAGTCCAAGGAATAAATGGAAAAGGGGGTTAGGATGTGAGCGAAGAATTGTGGGGGGGGGGGGGAGGGGGGGGGGAGGGGGAGGGGGTCTGACAGTCATACATCTTTCACCCCAATGAGCTCATCAATGCACCAATACAGTCATCGGGATCGAAATCGAAGGAATAGTCTGAGTTAAAATAAGAGTAAGAGTAAGAATAGGAGCGAAGAATTATTGGGAGTCTAGTTGGGGGTCTTACAGATACATTATTAATAACCATGAAAATACTTTATGTTGTGCGAGGTGGTACATGAAATTGATATTTCGCCCCAATGAGCTAACACGTAGTCCAAGGAGTCGATGTAATATGCACCAATACATCGGCGATCGAAACCGGAGGAATAGATTGAGGTAAAAAATAAAAGGAGTAAGAATAGGAGCGAAGAATTATTGGGGGTTGGGGCCTGGGGGTCTTACAGTTACATTATTAATAACCATGAAATGATTTATGTCGCGCGAGGTGGTACATGAAATGAATATTTCGCCCCAATGAGCTAACACCAAGTCCAAGGAATATATGTAAAATGGGTAAGGATAGAGATCTAAAAGGGGTTCAATGTAACGCGAGTGAGATCATGGATCGATATCTCGCCCCGATGAGCTAACACCGGACTTTGCACCGGGGATCGAAATCGTAGGAATCCACAGAAGGGATGGGGATGGGGTATTAAAGGACCTAAGGAATACAACGTACTTTGACACTTATTCCATAGTTGATGACTTGAAACATAGGTCTGCCGAAAAAAAATCCATGAAAATAAACACAGTAGTGATTTAAGACTAGTTTTCTGATGCCAAATCTCACTTAGCAGCCAGTTTACGCCCCACCCACATTTAGGGTCCGGAATCGGCAGCGTGATCGACATGTGATTGACAATTCATTGGCTTACGTCATGACGCGTCATCTACAGAATTTAGTTCACTAGTCCGTTCTTTAGATGACGTCACATGTTGGCGATTTAAAAGGGGCGCTCCCAGAACAATTAGATATTTACTAATTACCCCAAAATTGATTGATTTCATGAGAAATGATTGCCAAATTCCTTTTCTTCGTGAAAAATTACATATAGAGAGCCGAATTGTGAAAATTAGGCCATCTAGACGCTGTAGTTCCTTTAAAAGCACATTAACACCATAACCATGAAATTGGAATATAATATACTATAACGTATGAATAACGAATTATAGTGTGTTAATGTCTCACAGGGGGCACATAAATCAACACCTCACCCACTTTGATCTTATACTATATATCATGGAGCTATGCATGTAAATAGGGAAGTTTGCAAATGGAAAGATGGGATAATGTGACATTAAACATTTAAAATGTATCAAAGAGGAAAAAGAAGAAAAAGAAGAAGAAGAAGAAGAAGAAGAAGAAGAAGAAGAAGAAGAAGAAGAAGAAGAAGACTTTTTTTTTGACTTTTCAAAGGATAACTTTATTTACAAAATTAATAATATCATCAAAGTCAAATGTTTACAATAAAAACAAAGAACAGAATAGAATAGAATAGATAAAAGTAAGCAAGTGCAACAAATACAAGTAAAGAATTGTCAAGGAAGCACAAAAGAACCTGACAAAAATGTTTGTGTTTTTAAGCAAAAAGATAAAGAACCGTAAAATATATATCAAACCAGCACAAAAAGTGTTTAACATTAAAGTTATCAATACAGAAAAGAAGAATAGGTCAAGTAACACAATAGAATCTAGGCACAAAACCTGCATTTTAAATCAACCATGTAAACCCATCGCCATTAACAAGAAAAATTGCATCATTGCAAGACCAACGCTTATTAAAAGCAAACAAATTATTATGCATTTTATAAAATTCATATTCCAACAAGATTTTACTTTTAATCCTGAGTACCCAAAAGGAAATAGGGTCATAAAAACAACATTTCCTATACAACCAATACAAAGTACTTTTCAAACCTATAATAAAAAAAATTAGAAAGACGGACTGCCTCCCTGCAACGACCCCGCGCATGTGGAACTAGAGCCCAATAGAGTTCAAAGTCAATCTTGACGGTCGGAAGAAGGCAAGCGATGAGACGATGAAGAAGGTCCAAGGACGGCTGGATAAGGGGGCATCGGATGAATAAATGCGTGATAGTTCCTTTCTCCCCACACCATCCACACGAAGACGGAATATCAGGGTTAAGGTGGTGAAGAACGGCGAGAGAGGGAAGAACGTTGTGTAGAAGCTTGTACTGGACATCACCATCTTTCTTGGCCGAGGGAAGCTGATAAACCTCCGTCCAGTTAATGCGCGAGGACAGCGAGAGAGCGTCGACGTCATGCCAATATGTGTGTGACGTTGCAGGCAGAGAGTTAGTCGAGCGATTGAAGATACAATACAGTTTCTTAGAAGGTATTGTAAGCATGTCTATATTATCACTGGTCTTCACAATAAACGGACGAGGCAAAGAAATGTCCAAAAGAAGAGGAATGACCGAGCGTCGAAGTCCACTAGCGGAGAAAAGTTCAGGAAAGGTGGCTGATAGATCAAGATGTAGACGAGCAAGCTCGAGGTCCAGGAGACGCCGTGAAGGAAAACGTAAGATGGCGTGGGTTATGAAGTCATCAGCATACTTCCAGCTGCCGTCGGTCAGATTGATAGTATGTTGGACAAGTTTGATTCCACATGCGAAGAGTCGTGCAGGGAAAACCAAAAAGCCGTCTACTGACCGTGAAAGGAGGGGAGTATAATTTAAAGGAACATTAAACACATGATTAATACAAGACGTTGTTTGAATGCGAGCTCCAGAAAACTTCCAAGCAAGCAACACTTCACTATAAAAACAAGGAAGACTTACAAAAAATCTTTCGTCCAAATCAATAAAGAGCAATTGAACATCAAACTCGAATCTTTTATAACTATGAAGATTATAAGAAAATAAGGCATACGCAGGAAGAAGAAGAAGAAGAAGAAGAAGAAGAAGAAAAAGATGACGACGACGATTATAATGATTGTGAGAAGAAGAAGAAGAAGAAGAAGAAGAAGAAGAAGAAGAAGAAGAAGAAGAAGAAGAAGAAGAAGAAGAAGAAGAAGACGAAGATGATGACGACGACGATTATAATGATTGTGATGATGACGAATATGATGATGATGATGACGACGACGATTGTTATGATGTAATGATGATGATGATAACGATCATGATGATGATGATGATGATGATGATGATGATGATGACGATGATGATGATGATGACGATTATGATGATGATAATGACGATGATGATGATGATGATGATGATGATGATGATGATGACGATATAAATGACGATGATGATTATGAAGAAGAAAACGAGGTCGATCTAGAGCGAAAATCATGTGAACTGGGGCCACTGTCTTCTCATCGGATATGAGGGACTTTGTCAAGAAATCCAGACGTTCGTGGAAAGCATGATTACGTCAATCACACAGCTGAGCTTCAAATTAATGGGAAAAAAGCTGATCGGGAAATTTGACGGGCGAAGCCGAGATTCGGTGGGACGCTGGTGTCAACCCGCACGGGTGGCAAACTGTGGGAAAGCTGAAGGGGAAGGGGAAGGGGGCGGGGGGCAAAGGAGGGGATCGGGGCAAAGAGGATATTATAAGTATTCCAATTAGGAAGAGGCAACCTGTGTCCCCCCTCCCCAATCCCTCCCCCCCCCCCCCCCCCCCCCACAAAAAATAGCATTGGTTGTATACGTATTTCTTTCTTTATCTGTTAGACTATGGGTCTTTTCTACCCCAACCACACCATAACTATCATGCACATCTAAGATCTTGGCATACGGGTGGGAGGAGAGGGGGGGGGGGGCATAGAGAGGCGAGGAGAATCTTTCCCCCATGCAGCTAGCTACGTCACATGCTCATCAGATTCAAAGAGTTTCCGTTCTCCCTTTTCATGCCTTTTCCTTTCCCCAGTATTATAAAGTTGCAAAACCACTGATCCGCTCTCGATATGTTTCAGTGCAGATCGGTGCACAGAACACGTCATATATCCAGGTCTTGGTTTCACATCAAGACTGTGGTTAGATGCAAGCAAGGTTGTCTGAGGAGTGGAGTTATTTTAAGTCATTTTTTCTTGAAATATATAATATATGGACACAAAATAATGTTTATACAGTCGTGCGGGTGTATTTGTGTATGTTTGTGTGCACGTGCATAAGTGTGTCCTGGTGTGCATGTTTTAATTATTTGTTGTAATCAAAACTTATTCTTAAAACCTTATTATTATCAAAGAAAATAACAAAGCACATACTTTATAAATAAATGAAGCAAAATTCTACTCATTCCTCTCTGTCCGTTGTCTGAAAATACGTCTTATTTCTGTATTATATCTTGATTTATAGTTTGTTTGTGGTTTATAAGCGATACTCTCTCGTCCTTGACACGCATACATGCAAGTCTTTTCGTGAGTATGAACAGTTTGTTTGTCCATGTGTGCGTGTGTACACGCGTGTGTTGTGCGTATATGTGTGTTCATGTGTGCGTGTATACTGTACATGTGTATGTGTGCGTACGTGTGCGTGTGTGCGTGTTCATGTATGTGTGTGCTTGCGTGTTTGTATGTGTATGTGTATATGCAAATATATAATGTGCGTGTGTGCGTGTGTGTGGGTGTTTATGTGTACATGTGTATGTATGTGTGCTTTGTATGCGTTTATATGGGTGTGTTTACGTGTATGTGTGTATGTTAGTATGCACACGTGTCTTTATTTAATCTAGTATCCGATCATGGAGTCGTATTCATGATTTGATCGTCCTTGGGGTACGGTAGGCGGACCTAGAAATTAAAGTAATTAATTATCTTTCATTTTTAGAAAGACATCCAAAGACGTAGACGCACATGCATGTTGAACGAAAAACACATTATTCTTGTACGCCTATTTTACGTGTATATTTGTGTACACAATGCAGGATGTGTAGATATATTAGGTTCTTTTTTTAGAGGTTTTATATACCAGCTGGGACAAAGGAAACAGACCCTCGAAATATGAGCTCAAAATATTTAATGAATAACAGATTATCAACGGACTTTTTGTTGAGGTCACGATATTACATTATACTTTTCTTACATGGGAGATCCACTTCGGGGCAAGGTTAATTAGAATGTTTATTTAGTGTCGATAATTCTGAACGTATCTTGTTTGCCTGTTTGTTTGTTTGTTTGTTTGTTTGTTTGTTTGTTTGTTTGTTTGTTTGTTTGTTTGTTTGTTGAAATTTATATCTGTTTTTGTTCAATATACTTCACAATTATATATATATACAAATAACAAAACATTCTTCATATACATCATAACAAAAAGAAGTACATTAAATAATATGCATACAAACATTATTTTTGTTAATTTAAAAGAAGATAAAAAACGCAGTAGACCGTATATATATGAGCGGTGGGCTTGAAGTCGATGGCGGCATGGAGAAGGGAGAATTAGCGCCATAATGACTCTTAAATTATGTTTGCGAGGGAAATGTTTCGAAATGAGCAGAAAAAAACCGGGGCTTCACGTGCATGGTGACAACAATAAAAACATAAATAAATAAATACGAATATAAACACAAGCTTTTACTTTTACAGCGTCGATGGATGTGCAAATTGGGATCATGATATACACACAATATCGAAAGATTACAATATCGATGGTATATCATGCACATAAGAGTTAGTATTCCAGTATTTTGGAAAAGATAGAGTATGAAATTCGAGTTTCAAGAGAATTTCGTGATACATAATCTAGTTTTATTATATTTCGTTTCCTGAGGCGAATATTGTTTACCAACTGGGAAACACCGCTATCATGCGAGGAATGATGCAAAGAAACTTAAAGACAATGTGTCTCTTTTGCAGGTGATTATAATCATAAAGTCGCATGATAGCGAGCAAAAATTGACGAAAAAGATTAGGACGCGAAAATGAATTTTTGTGAGAGAACTAGTCGTTTTGTTTTTCATTTAAGGTCTGAGACACTTAAATTGATCTAGCAAACGCAGATCCTTCATTGTAATTCGTGTTTGTACTCTATTCACACCCAGAATACTGAATTAATTTAGGTTAAAACCAATCAAAATGACGCAATTGGATTTTTTGCTGTATTAAACATAATACTTTTCTTTCAACTTTGTAATAACAATCCATGATACGATACATACATTTAGATTAAAACAAACAAAAGAAGTAAAGACCTGCGAGATAGCATACAAGGAAATTGGTTTTTATTTCTATCCTTTAGATCTTTTATCATGCGGTATGAACTTTCAAATGTCACCAACTGGATGCATAGGTATTATCCTTGTGGTTCATGGAATAACTTACTATCAAAACTTGATGATTACTCCAAAACTGATACAATACCTTTAAGGGTGTTGGCGCCAAGGCCTCCGTATATCAAACACACCATTATTCGAACAGAAAAACACGGGATTATTTTCAAGTATTGGGTGCATGAAGACGTTCAAGAATAAAGGTAATAGAAATCGTGCCATCGATATGGCTCTTCGAAATGTAAATGATATGGCAATATCATGTGGGAAGAGATAATGCACATTTATTTGAACGAAATAAGTTTGAAAGATGGTTTGAATGAGAGGCTGCTTCACACACACCTAACATAATTCAATTTGAAGCGTTGATGAATAAAAACAAGTTAGAAGATGAGGGAAATACCATAACGCATTAACTGTCTAAATACGTGTCTTCCGAATTTGAATTACATAATGATAACACTATGAAATTAATACGGAAATATAAACATTTAGAGAAAGGATTTTTTACAAAGATGATAAAAACAAGTTAGAAGATGCGGGTACTACACATCCATTAACTGCCTAAACACATTATCCTCTAAATTTGAATTACAATATAATAATAACTTTTAAAAATAAATACGAGAAATTCGAGCAATCAAAAGGGTAAGGGGAACGTCTCCCATTCAAGAGTCTTTATGGCTCGATGGTTGAGCACCGGTCTAGCAATCTGGAGGTCTCGGATTCGATTCCCGGCAAAGCCTATTTTTCTTTGCTAATTTGTAATCATTTTAAAAGAAATACGGAAATATAAACATGTA
The DNA here is from genome assembly GCA_037951105.1 of Echinarachnius parma. Taxonomy (NCBI): domain Eukaryota; kingdom Metazoa; phylum Echinodermata; class Echinoidea; order Clypeasteroida; family Echinarachniidae; genus Echinarachnius; species Echinarachnius parma. The sequence continues at coordinate 18,532 of JBAMJV010002875.1, read as the reverse complement.
GAGAAAGGATTTTCTACAAAGAGCTTTACTATAATCATGATAATACCTCCATATTAGTATATACATACGATATGATTTCAAGCGGTAGGGACTTATAATAAATTTATACATTTCATACATTTCATATATACATTTCATACATTTCATACATTTATAAGCCCATACATATCCTAGATATTTCATGAGAGTATACATTTTAAATTCATGATAACTATATGAGAAAAGCATTTATCTATATGCACTAAAATGTATTAGTTTAGTGAAAGAAGTTTTAGATGATGGGGCGAGGGATTGCTTTAAAGGGTCTAGTAACTTTGTAGACATGTGCAAAACATGATGAGTGGTTGATACAATGTATATTGTTGTTATCTGATATGTCCACTGGGTGTTGTGTGAAAAATTCAAGTTAAATGGACATTATACGGCTGAGTAATGAGCAAAAATGCAAACTGATGTTCACTAAATCACTGCACTCACTTTGTACACGGTTTTCACGATCCAGTGGATAATTTAACATCTGAACACTTCAATCGTAAATATCTTTTTAACGAAAGGGACATTCGAATACCACAAGGTATGAGGGAACCGCTAGAATTCCAATTGGATTTTGAGGATTTGGACAATGTTACTAGTCCCTTAAAGGTATGGTGACAAGAAAACTGCCTCAAAATTGTGTTTTACTGTATCTAAGGTAGATTATCATGAAGATTACTAATAAAAACATATTTTCCACGTGGGAAAATCCGGTAAAAAATTAAAAAAATCAACTTGAAAATTCACTTTCGGAACCCCCGTAAAAAAAACTGAGTCCGGGCGAGAAAAAATAAATGACGTCATCTTTGTGACGTCACATGCAGGCAATCACAGTTTAGCTCGGTCATAGACGTACACGCTGTGTGCAATACTCACGTTGACAGAGAGATATTATTTCCATTTGTTTCAATATTTGCCAACATTTGTTTAAGTTTATATCATGGACGATATACACTCAGAGGTGTAGCTGCATCCTGATACAATTCATTTTTAGCAATTCTTAGGCATTTTCAGTTAAGCCTCAATTTATAAGCAAAAACGAGTTTGTTTTTCTAGCAAGTCATAGGCTCTGCATGTAAATCATGCACGTTCCTGCACGTTGCGGTCTGCTTGTGATGTCATGATCCGGGTTGCACGTGCGCATATTCCCGCTCTGCTATAAATAACTTTTTTAGGAGCATGGAACGCCGATGCGAAATAAAGCAAAAAAGTTGCATGAAATTTACCTTTTTTGCCCAACTTAAGGATTTCTTTGAAAAAAAGAGTGTGGTATATCAATAAAGGCACATATTAAAAGCTATAAACCTGAATCAAAGCCGGGATTTTTCCCCTCCTTTAAGCAGAGAGGTGGGAGGACACCCCATTCCAATTACATGCAAGAAAACCCCGATGATTTCTGTCCAAGCGTTGAGAAAGGAGAGGATATAAATGAAGGTAATCTATGTAGTAATAGAGACCCAGTAAATACGTCGCTTCGGGGTGGGTGGGGGGGGGGGGGGGGGGGGAGAAACGAGAATATCATGATGAGAAAATACAGTGCCTACAAATATACAATTGTTTTTTGGGCGAAGGATAAAGTTGATGCCACCAACAATCGCTCAAACAGGTGATTTGAGACTCGTAGTGTAATGCACGCCGCCTCTCTCCCTCCCTCTCTCTCTCTTTTCTCTCACTCTATTTTCGTACTCGCATGCAATCGTAACCTTGTCAAAGTTTCTAGCCTCCTTGATGTATAATGATCCTGTAAAGTTGAGCTACCCTCCCCCCTACAACCCCCCCCCCCCCCCACCCCCATCCTCCTACCTCGATACACATTTCCTGTCTTTACTCATCTCTTGCAGAATCAGCTGGTCTGCACACAATACAGCTTCATGATGTACATTACTATACCGTATATATTACGTACATGATTTGTCAAAGATCTATATATACTCCCATGTCTAAAGAACCTCCGATCTATACCCCTCAATACGAGTACGTGATTGCTATCGATACTAGGGCCTAGAAAAGGGGGATATCGTTTCATTTTAACGCCGCGCTCCAGTAGTGGGGATGGTAGGCTTGTTCAAAATCAGACACATTTTTAAGTAAAGTTAATAAGTATGTACAACACTTTTGATGTAGTTGCGATATTTGCTGATTGTGTTACTAACATAATATTATGATACTACTGCTAATTCTACTGATTCTTAAAATTGTCCTGCTACTTATGCTACAACTACTTCTACCGCTATAATTCTTATACACCGTGTCCCAGATAAAACGAAACCGGGTTTCATGGCAGAAATTTTATGTTATAATGAATAATTTCCTTGATGATATATATATGTCTGAAAAGCTATGTGTCTCTTCTTTTATTTGATATACAACTTATGGCACATAATTCACGCATGACTGAATTAGAACGATAGAAAGTGGTGATACCAAAATTCAATTTGCGCGCAGAAATTGCAAGTTTGGGTGAGGTTTTGGGGAGAGTTTTAAGAGTAGTAAACGTACTTATTTTGAAAAAGGACAGACACCGCATGAAAATTCATAATTTTATCTTGTATATGACACCTCATGATTAAAAAATAAATTATATATGCCAGAGAACGAATACAATGAAAACATGCTTGATTCCAGCCCAAATGAGTAATTTTCCTGATCTAGCCTGTTTCCTGATCCCCATGTTTGTGTAAATTCACTCATGCATCAAAGTCCATTGTCAGCTGCTAGTCAGGAAAGCTGAGCGACTTCTTACTCAACTTTCACTCATTCGGGCAGAAATCAGGCATGTTTTCATTGTACTCGTTCTCTGGCATAAATCATTTATTTTTTTAGCATGAGGTGTCATGTAAAAGATAAAAATATGAACTTTTATGTGGTGTTTGTCCTTTTTAAAAATAAGTACGTTTACAACTCTTAAAACTCACCCAAACTTCAAATTTATGCGTGCAAATTGAATATTGGTAACACCACTTTCCATTGTTCTAATTCAGTCATGCTTGAAGTATGTGCCATAAGTTGCACATCAAATGAAAGAAGAGACACAGAGCTTTCCAGGCATATATATATCATCAATTAAATTATTCATTATGACAGAAAATTTCTGCCATGAAACCCGGTTTCGTTTTTTCTGGGACACGGTGTACTGCTACGAATGCTTTTACACTACTTATACTGCTACTGCTGCTACTTCTGTTACAGCTATACTGTAATACTGTTGCTACTACTAGTACTACTGCTGCTGCTGCTACTACTACTACTACTACTACTACTACTACTACTACTACTACTACTACCACTACCACCACCACCACCACCACCACCACCACCACCACTACCACTACCACTACCACTACCACTACCACTACCACTACTACTACTACTACTACTACTACTACCACTACCACTACCACTACCACTACCACTACTGCTACTACTGCTGCTACTACTACTACTACTACTACTACTACTACTACTACTACTACTACTACTACTACTACTACTACTACTACTACTACTACTACTACTACTGCTACTACTACTACTACTACTACTACTACTACTACTACTACTACTACTACTACTACTACTGCTACTTCTACTACTACTACTACTACTACTACTACTACTACTACTACTACTACTACTACTACTACTACTACTACTACTACTACTACTACTATACTAATACCAACAACAACAACTACTACTACTACTCTCAACTACAACTTCTACTACTACTATAACTTTTACTACCACTATTTAAGTGTCGCATATACATTGACGTAAGTTTCTACTTCATGTTTAATCTAAACAGATTTGCTACGATAGTCTTTCCCTCAATAATTATTATCTTGTCACAAAATTATCGAATTAAAGTACATAACTTAAAAACAAATGATGTGTTTCTTGCTACGTCAGACATATCTCTTTTCAGTCTATTGTCTTGATTCATCGTACCACGTCAATTCATGTCCGCCCGGCTCGCACTTTCCCCCTATAGTACTAGGCCAGCGTGGCAAAGGTATATCGACCGAAACAACGAAACAAAAAAATCAGACAAATTTCGCAAGCTAGACGGTGCACGATTCGTCGATTCGATCAATAGTTTAAAGTAATGATAAAAGTGCAAAGTAATTTCCTTTACTCTTGAAAGGGGTTAGATTTTTTCGGTTTAATTTCGATCATCTTATATACATGATGATATTTTCATATCACTATTTTATAACGAAACGAATCACGTTCCAACCTAATAGCGTACCATAAATCATTTCAGTTATACAGGGGGCCGCCCATAGGCTATATTTTCACATCGAAATTACATTGACTCCCACAGTATCGGTGATGCTGATGGGCTCCATGCTCACAATGAAAATTAGGCATGATTTTTAACAGAGGGTTAAATTTAGTCCTTTTTGTAAACCTCATCAAATTAAATTAGTTTGTGTTGTTCGTGGACTAAGTTTAACCCAAAGCCTGCATTTCGAGTAACCATGGTAACCGATACAAGTAGAATGTTCAGTTTAATCCACTACATGGAGGGACATTACCTAGTGTTTAATTTAATCTCGGGACTAAAATAACCTAGGGTTTAATGTCACCATCTACGTAATAATAATTCATGTTAATTGTAAGTTAATACATTTTCGTGGCAAAAGGCAATAAACGCCAATTGTTGAATGTGTTAAAGTAAGAGTGCTTTTGTATTACAATACACAAAATAATGTATTTTAAATTATACTTCGCTCATTATAATTATGTTTTTTAAGTTGTGATTAATAATATCACCCATTTTCAAAAAATTACATTTATAGTAAGCCAATTAAATCGCAAATATGTCAAATTGACGAAAATGGAGGTATTGCGTTTTGCAACTAAAATCTTGATTCTGCAATATATAACTCTTCAACGTTCTAACATTGCGGTTATGTCTCATCTTTCTCACACCCACTCTCATTGTGCTACTGCAGACATCTTTCTGTGGCAGTGCCTTTGTTGATCATCATATTAGATGTTCTTACAAATTTACGTTTGTTGATCAATTGGCACCATGCATGCACCAAACAAAAAGGGGAGAATAAACTCATCGAAAAATGTTTTTGAAAATTGAAATAGTGCACACTTTCATAATCATATTCAGATAATAAAGCCAACGGCACTATAGCCATGCAATACATGGTCATCAGTGGCGTTGCTACGGGGAGGGGGCACAGGGGCATGTGCCCCCCTCCCTCAGATAATGTGGCAAAACAATACAACAAAAATAATTTAAAAAAAAACATAAGGGGAAAATTTTTGAAGAAAAAAAACGAAGAAATACATATGGTGTGCCCTCCCCTCTCCGCCACTGATGGCTCTGATGGTGAGTACACATGGGCAAACAGGCACATTTTTCAGGGGGGATGCAGAAGGTCTGTTGCACGAATATTACCCTTTCCTTTTTTCACCTGACAAGCAAAACAAAACAAAAAGAGAAGAAATAAAACTCTTCACAATTTGTTATTTTTTATTTTGCCAGAACAGACACGGCTTTGCCCGAAAATGATGTTAATATGCTCTAAAATTAAATTATTTTGCCCGAATATAACATGAGTGTATTACCCGACAATTATATTATGACATGAGTTTGCTCGTATTTAAGGTGCCTTTTACCCTAATATTGTCATTTTCAAAACTCTCGGGCGGGCGGGGGGGGGGGGGGGGGGGGGGGAGGGCTGCACCTCCTAGCGTCCTACCCCTTATCTCGTATGCCTGTCAGCACACATGGGGTAAATTCGAATTTGAATTTGGTTTAACTTGCATTCTCCAGACCCCAGCATGCAGAGTCTTTTCGGGACCAGTCCTGGGCCCCGTTGCAGAAAGAGATACAATCGATTGTAAGTTGCGATTAATCGTAAGTCAGATCACGTGTTCTAGATGCGCAAATCTGATTGGTTGAAACGATTAATCGTAACTTGCAATCGATTGTATCCCTTTCTGCAACGGGGCCCCTGGACGGGTTAAAATTCGTCCACGAGTGTTAACTTTGGTTTAAGATGACTTTGCGGTGAGGGGATAAGTGAGGGCTCTATGACAACCACAAGGCCACGTAGACTCTGCGGCAACTCAAGGGGGGGGGGGGGGGGGTATCCAGCCTCAATCCGAAAATGGGGGGGGGGGGGGGGGTGGCAGACCGAAGGGGGCGGGGTTCAAAATTCGTCTACGAGCGTAAGGTAAAAGAGGACTTTTAGAAGAGGGGTAAGTAGAGGCTCTATGACATCGACAATGACATATATAGACTGTGTGGTAAAACAAGGGGCGTATCCAGCCTCGATTCACAGAATGGGAGGGGCAGACCGAAGGGGGCGGGGGTTCAGAATTCGTACACGAACGTAAGGTAAAAGATTTGATGTACTTTAAGGAGAGGGGTAAGTAAAGGCTCTATGACATCGACAAGGACATGTTTAGACTGTGTGGTAAAACAAAGGGCGTATCCAGCTTCGATTCACAGAATGGGGGGGGGGGGGGGGCGTACCGAAGTGGGGAGGATTCCCATTCAGAGAGATGCCTGTGCCCCCAAATATTGATGTATAGTCAAACATGTGTATAATGACATATAATGGAAACAAGGAAAGTGGCCACTGTTGACTTGAAAGTTGACCTATATAGACATGTTCTAGAAAAAATAGATTTGGGACTACTTTGGTGGCCAATAAAGGCAGGTTTAACTTTATTTGTCTTTATGCCTTCATTGATTTAATGTGTAGCTGCATGGAGGGAGGGGGAATTCGCTGAATGCGCTGGAAAAGGGGAGATTCAAATTGACAGTCATTAGCGTGTTATTCAAGTGATAATATGAAGTTGTGGTGAGCGAAGAGTGGAGGTGGTCGATACCGACGACGCGGTCGGGGACGAGTGCGAGGTCAATAAACATGACAAAGTGAAGTATATGGTAAACAGTATATCTTGTGGTTAGCCCTGAGATTGCATGATCGTCTTGAAGTGGCGAAGTAGAAACCGATAGGTTAAAACCGATAGCTACTTTGTTGTGAGAATAATATTTTAGCTCTGACCAAAACTAATATAAGTGGTATATAGAGGAGTGAAAGAGAGAAGAAAGACATAAATAGGAAGATAATAGAGGGAGACACTGGTGGATGGGAGGTTTAAATGCGGTATGATATAGCATAATGAAGTGACAAACTTCAAATTGTCATCTCTAAAAACCCGTTTCCGAACCTCCAAATTCCCAAAAGCCCCCCTCCCACACACCTTCATGGCTCGGTCGCTTCGTTCCTCAAAAGACCCCCCCCCCCCAAAAAAAAAAATATATATATATATATATATATTCATTACGTAACTGAGAAAGAGAGAGGTAGAGCAAAAGGAAGATTAATGAGTCATCTTCTTACAATTAGAACCTTACATCAAGAATGACGTGTGGGGGTGTCGCAATATTCAATTTCAAGGACGATATATAAATATGAAATGAATAGCGCAAGACATGGGCGTCGATCTGTCATTGATACCCATTCATCAGGGGGGATGATCTATTCATTCATCCCCCCCTGATGAATAGGTATTACGTAAGTATCGACGCCCATGACGTTTATGACACAACTGGATTGTTCAGAGCATTTTTATGTTGTTTGTTTATTTTTTATTATAAGATGTGTCATCTAATACATGCGTCGTACCTATTTAATGTCATGCCATAACGCTTATGTTCATGCCGCCTGTAATCAATACATGGGGTGTTAAAAAAAACACGGTATATATGTATATTACTTAAGATGATAAATACATTTGACTTCCAGCTTTGAATCAGAATCAAGTACATGCATGTATTGTCTTATTAGCATGTAGATTGTTGCGTTGACGTATATCATCATGTTGATTTTTTAAAACATTATGCAGCGACCCAGACTATGTTCTAGGTTCTTCTAATTCAACATTCCATTTCGACAACCTGCAACAAATGTCACGACATTTATCATCATTACTCCTTTCGACGGTGCTTAAAGGGATCTAGTAACTTTGTTGATATGTGCAAAACGTGATGAATGGCTGATACAATGTGTATGGTTGTGATTTGATTTGTCCTCTGAGTAATGTGTGGACATTTCGTGTTAAATGGATGTTATAATTTATGGCCGAGTAATTAGCAAATTTTCAAAGTGATATTCACTAACTCATTGCACTGACTTTGTACACGGTTATGACTATCCAGTGGATAGATTAAACTACGAACACTTTCAATCGTAAATATCTTTTAAACGAAAGGGAAATTCGGAAAATCAAAACCTGTCCCATGCTTCTATAGTTAATACGAATACATCAAGGTATGACAAAAACCGCGAGTTCCAAGTAAATGTTGACGATATGAACAATGTTACTAGATCACTTTAACATGTTTAAGAGATATGCCCTTTTCTGGAGTACGCGCGCGGTATAGATATGGGAATTATACTAGAAGGACAAATTAAATATAACGAACTGCATACTACGAGAACAAAGCAAGAAGACATGCAGAATATGGAAATTAGTCACATTAGCCGAATCATGTGCTCAACATTATTCCAAGAAAGCATCATGGAATAGACTACCTATCGAAATTAAACAGTGTAAAACTTTAAGCAATTTGAAAAGAAAGCTTAAATCATACCTAATGCTACAAATTTAGATGCAACAATTTTTTTTTCTGCTTCTCTCTTTCTTGTTTTAGTAAATTTTTAGTAATTTTTTAGTAATTCCCTTTTTTTCTTCTTTTTTTTGGTAATAGATTTAAAATTAAAAACAAATTGTCGTTGTATGTATACCGTTTATTCCCTTGCCCTGAGGATTGTCTATTTATAAGTTCTTTGTAACTTCCAGATAATCCATCCCTCTTCATATCTGTACTTTGATTGTTTTTCTAGTTTTATCCTGTTTTCGCAATGTACTTTATGTAATGTTATTTTGTATTATTGTTTACTTGTAAAAATGTATTCTATTGTTTTTATGAAAGTGGAAATAAAATAAAATTCAATTAAATTCCTTTAAACTAATGTTAATTTAATGTTTTCATTTTATGCATCATACATCTATATATAAGTAACGATTTTTAAATGTTGTTTTTACAGCGGTGATGCAGGGCGGTTGGGATATATACTAATTGACAATCGTGGTGTTGCGGCAGCGAAATAATATATTGCTAAGACCTTCAATTTCAATTGTTGTTTGCAAGAAAATTCGTGGTTTTGGTTTCTTGATATAATTAAGCTGTATAACCGTGCTAACAAAAACACATCCTTGAACATATTATTAAGGTCAGTCAAACTGATTTAGCGCCTACCTGTATATAAATACAACCTTTGATATACCTAGGAAGCAAGTTGTTTGTGTGTAAATTAACCTGTATAAAAAATGTCCTCCTGATTAAAATCAAGATCACAATAAATAAATGTCTTCCATGTGCAGATTAATGTTACCGCGTGTACTAACTAAGTTATTTGGAACATTATTTTTCCAAAATTGTGTAGACCGCCATTTATTGTATCCATCGAGTGTTTTTGGAGACGGTTTTGACTACTGTGGTTTACTCTGCTTACTTGGGTAGACGTTGCAGATAATTTGTATTCATTTAATTACAGGAGTAACCCGATTAACTGGAGGGAATTCCTTGCGAAATGTGAGAAATATTTAGTAAAATCCCACCCCTTACAAAATAGAACCCTTTAAATAATATAAATAAATAATATATAGCATTTATAGAGCGCCATGTATCTCTATGTGCCCTATTCAGAGGCGCATTATTACCCTTGGTCATCAGGTACAGTTCAAACCCGCACAATTATCTTGTGCACCATCTCAACTCCCAGAGGAGCATACTAGTCCAAGCTGCCCTATGATGTAGAGCGCTACAGGCTAAATATTATCACGTTGTACGGAGACCGCATAAGGAAGACTACCGGGCCCATATTCATCAAACCCTATGATCAAACCGCACTAGCTTTCAATCTAAGTCTAATTCGGATGATAGGGCTGACCCTAGTTGGTAACTAAAATGATCTCTTGCTTCGTACTTAGCCAATGTTATGGCAGGTATTGCCACATTTGTGGAATAGTATACTTATATTTTAAAGGCTAGGTTTCACTATGAGTGCTATAATCATAATAGTGCATGCATAATTCGAAACGTTCTCCGACGAAGATATCTAACTGTGCATGTGTAGCTAAGATAGAGAAATAAAGAGGGGGGGGGGGGGGGCGGGGGCAAGAATCGCCCCCCCCCCCCCCCCCATGTGGGATTATTTCTTATAGGAACATTCCTTCCACACAAGAGTCGGGTTTGAGTGGAGGTTAGGTCGGATTTGAGTGATGGACAGACACCATCTAGTAGGAACTCCATCAAAAAGATTGATTATAAATATTTAAGTATCGACAAAATTACGAAACAACAATAACAACAACCAAACAGAGACATCCCCCCCCCCCCCACGTCTGCGCCCCTGTCTGGGCTGGTCCTATACCGTTTTCCAATCACGAAGCGGCCAAGTCCCGTTTGTCTGCAGTCCGTATCGGGTTACACGACTGGACCAGAGAGAGACTCGGATGGCTCTGATTTTCATCCTGTAATATATACTTTATATACTTCTATCTTGAGCGAGGGATATATAAACAAGGATATATATATATACAGTAGCGACCATGAATCATAATCATGACCTTATATTATTTCCCTTTTTACGAATTATATGTACATTTAATTGGTAATGGTAATGGTTATTGGTAATGATGATACTGCAATAGTTTTTGAATAAGCGAATTTATTTACATACTATCTTTATGATGTTGATAATATATATATATATTTAATATTGGAGACGTTATAAATCCATGTTTTAAATGTAAAGAAAAGTAAAATAAAACAAGGGAAATTAATCGGCTAAATACATACTGTACCCCCTTCGGAGGCTCAATGACGGAGGACAAACTGCAAAACTGTTTAATACCGAGGTGAAATATTTTGCAAGCATAGATAATTGGGCTGAAACATAATTCATCCATCCAATTAAAGTTTTTGTCACATGCATGACAATAACAAAGCGATGGCTGACGAAGAAGCAAGGTCGGCTTATCATGTTTGAAGGGACTCCCCAAGAAATCAATTAGAAACAAAATCGTGGCGAAACTGAAAATTATGAGTTTTCGGGATATCAAACTCCTATAATACGTCCCTATACAATACTAATGAATATTTTATATATTATCATTTTCATAGCGCTTTTTAATAAGTTTTATAACGCAAGTGAACGGATTCACACTACAACCATTCATGCGCACACAGTGCACATGCTCCGCTCCCTAGTGAGCATTACAGCCTGTCGCGTGACTTATTAAACTAGCCCTCTCAACTGTGTGGACAGTAAAAATAATTTCTTGAAAGAGAGGTTTCTCAAAAGTGTTGTTTACCTCTAAGGCAAAGTTTCGTACAAAGTAATGTATCCTCAGATACAAGGCTAGATGGTGAAAGATAATACCGGGTAATCATAGCTATGCAGATACAATCCCAGACTATGGGACATGCAGCTAGTAGAGTATGCATCAAGAGGGTGGGGGCGGCGACCACTCCCTCGCACGACTTTCACTCCCATTCCTTTCAAGCATTTGGAAACCAACATTAAAAATTCATTACTATATTATATTACCATAAATATAACACATGCTAGTGCCTCAAGCATCCCAATTACATTTCACCCCTGTTTCACATCTAGTACGCTCCTCCCCCGTCCCCTGTTTCACATCCAAAACGCCCATTTCCTCCCCCGTTTCACATCCAATGCGTCCCTCCCCTCATCCGTTTCACATCAATTACGCCCTATTACTGAGTCTGCCAATTTCTGGCTTCGCCCTGTGCAGTGGCTTAGCAACGAGAGAGGGGGCGTGCCTAACCCAAATAATATGACAACATAATACATGTACACCAATTTAATGGTAACATTTTAAGAAAGAAAAACACAGAAATGCATACAAGTAGCGTGTGCCCCAAATAACAGGCGCCCTATCCCGATCAGTAAGCTTGCCTATTCGAAATAAACTGAACTCTACACAGCGATTATCGTTGTTAATTCCTGAATACATGCAGATTATCAGATACTAAAGATTAAAAATTTTCCACCACAACAAAAAAAAACTCTACTTAATGGATTCGAAATCCTCTTTGATAAAATATCCGAAACATGCTTTACAATAAGGACTGTCATAACGAATTCGTTGAAGGTAACAAAGCAGACACTGGGTATATTACGTTTTTATAGATTTACAATTTTACACCACCTCCACAAAAACCTTTGCCTAATAATAATCTCGATGAAATATATGATAAATGTTTTTTTATTTTTTTTAATATGAAAATGCAGATGTGAACAGTAGTCCATGCACCAGAGTTTAAAAAAGGAGCTCCGGAAGGCCAATCAATTGTTCACTGTAACTCAAATACCAAATATCTAGAGGGAGGAAAATCCCTAAAAATGTTCATCCCTTAGTTGTTGGTGGTCAACAGATCAATCGCAGTCAACATGTGCAATTTCTTGGTGTTACGGTTGATGAATATTTATCATGGAAAGAACATCTTGATAATGTATGTACTAAAGTGTCTCGCAGTGCCGGAGTCATATCCAAACTTCGTTATTTCCTCCAGCAGTACACCTTAGTTACTTTATATAATGCTATTGTTATGCCTCATTTGATGTATTGTAATATTGCTTGGGGTCACACATTTAGGACCCATGTACATAAGTTGCAAGTACTTCAAAAAAAAGTTGTTAGGTACATAACAAATTCAGATTATAGGTCACCTAGTACTCCTTTGTTTTTGCAACTACATATTTTGCCTTTTGATGAATTGGTTTCTCTTAATTGCTTAATATTTATGTTTAAATGTCAATCACTCCAGTATACATTTTTGACTGATGTGTTTGTTGAAAACTCTTCCATCCATCATTATCATACTCGTCAGAGTAACCTTATCCATCAGTCATACGCCAGGACCCATACTGCCTTAAAATCATTTAGAATTGTTTGTGTTAAAGAGTGGAATAAGTTACCCCAGAATATAATTAGTAGTACTACATTGTCTCGGTTTAAAATATCTTGTAAAAAACACCTTTTCGACAGATTGCAATCAGGTACATGAATGTATAAATCAAGATGAGTTAGCCATGAATGAAGTGTACGTTGTGTGTGTGTGTGTGTGTGTGTGTGTGTGTGTGTGTGTGTGTGTGTGTGTGTGTGTGTGTGTGTGTGTGTGTGTGTGTGTGTGTGTGTGTGTGTGTGTGTGTGTGTGTGTGTGTGTGTGTGTGTGTGTGTGTGTGTGTGTGTGCGTGTGCGTGTGTGTGTGTGTGTGTGTGTGTGTGTGTGTGTGTGTGTGTGTGTGTGTGTGTGTGTGTGTGTGTGTGTGTGTGTGTGTGTGTGTGTGTGTGTGTGTGTGTGTGTGTGTGTGTGTGTGTGTGTATGTATGTGTTGTAAATGGGGGTGGGGGGTATACTCATCTGCATAATTTGTTATATTGTTACATTGTTACATACACATGAGTTATACTCGTTGTAAATATGTTACTCCTTGCCATTATATACCTACCGTATAGTCAACTGTGTAAAGGGGCCCCGTTCACAAGCTGTGCTTCACTGGGGTCCCAAACCTATCATTCTTGTGTTCCTTGCTGTTATATCTTGTACCATTGTTTATATGTTTGATTTGGTTTGAATAAACTTGAAAGTTCCACCATCAAAATAAAAGAAGAAACAACTGTCTAAGAAAAAGGAACAAGTAGGACTGTAATAGTGAATTCAAGAATCATTAGTTTGTAGGTAACACATACAGACAGGTATTAGGTACCAATTTTCACCACAATCTAAATAACTATGCCTAATGGGTTTATAATAGTTTTGAAAAGATATCCGATTTATGCTTATATTAAAGTAAGACTTTCAATAAAGAATCAAGGGTCATTATTTTGTAGGTAACACAAGCGCACAAGGGTATCAGATACCTAAGATTTATTATTATTGTACACTACAAACGAAAACCTCGTCTAATGGATTTAAAATAACCTTGAAAAGATAACCGATATATGCCTAATATATCTAAGTTTAGTGAGACTGTAAGACAATTTTACACCACAATAGAAAAACTATGCCTGATGCATTCATAATTTTCTTATCAAGATATCCGATACATGCTTCACATAATCATAGGACTGCAATAGTATAGTGAATAAGAAAGTCATTATTTTCTAGGTGATATACATGCGGACAGGTATAACAGGTAGCTAGAGTTACAATTGTACCCAACAATAGAACAACATATGCCTGATGGATTCATAATTATCTTGATAAGATATTCGATACATGGTTTACAACGGCATAACTGTATATATGAGGGTGAAATCAAGACTCGTTACAAGGTAACATGCAAACAGGTATATCAGATACCTAGATTTGCAATTTTACCCCACAAACAAAACAACTATGTAAAATGGATTCATAATTATCTTGATTATATATCTTATACATGATTAACAAGAAGAACTCCATATTTATAGAGAATTCAAACAATCATTATATTGTAGGTAACACAGATATATGGACAGGAATTTCGATTTTACATAACAACATAACAGGTATTCTATAACGGCCCGAATTCTCATATGTGGCTCAACTTGTGCCTGGCCTAAAAAGACAAAGACTACCGGTAACACTTTGCAGCCGCAGACTTATTGTCTCGTTACTATGGTCCCCGGATATATTATAATGGTTTCCTTTCATTATCCAGTCAATCCCTTGAGTTCTGATTATAATCATCAGGACAATGGGCCCTTTGAAATATAGTCATAGTATAGTCTGTCATCAGCCAGATTGCGTCCTGGATCATCCTGGACATTGTATTGCTGGTGACCTGTTATACTATGACTGAATTTCAAAGGAATGAAAGGAAACCATTAGAATATCTCCGGGGACCATAGCGACAAGACAAAAAGTCTGCTGGTGCAAAGTGTTACCGGTAGTCTTCCGTCTTTTTAGGCCAGGCACAAGTTAAGCCACTGATGAGAATTCGGGCCAATGGGTTCATATCTTGCTAAGATATCAGATACATGTTTTAGTTTATATTAGTATATACGTATAGTATATAAGTGTGCACGTAAATTCAAGACTCGTTTTTACCCTTGTCTTTCTCGCTATCATTATCTATCGTCATTTTCTTCTTCTCGCATTTTTCACTCTCTTCCATTCCTTCTTCTTCTTTTTTTGTTTGAGGGGGATGCTTTCGTTCTTTTTATGTCTTTCTTTTACAATAATTCCTTCTTTCATTTTCTTATCTATTCATGCATTTTCTTTTGGCAGCATTTGTGATTTGTTGTGTCTTAATGTTATTGTTCTTTTATTTTCATTCTTCCAATCTTACGATCCTCTTTTTTATTGCTTTATTTGCATTCCTTTCACCGTTCATATTGTTATACTTCCTTTATATTTTATAATATCTCTAGTTCTTTGTTTTTCTTTAGTTTCTATCTTTCATCATTTCCTTCACTTGTTTTCTCTCCATCTCACACTAATTCATCCGCATGCAATATACGCGAGAGGTATAATAGACCGTGCCCCGATTTTCCCCCCGTAATTGAGAATAGATGGCTTAGCACGTCATAAGCCCGATATAGCCCGACAATCCTATAGCGGCGAGCGACCCGCGCATCTATTACCGCAGACACGATTCAAAGGCATACATGGAAAGCAAAACAAACAAGAAAAGTCGTTCCACCCAATATAACCCAGGCCCAATAGCCTACTTTCTCCGTTGCAAAGACAACGCAATATCTGTTTAATCTGTTCACATAGTGAAATAAAGGGGCGAAGCCGGATTTGTGGGGGGGGGGGGGGGCACTATCCTATGTGGGAGTTATGGCCCCCTCATAAAGTACCCAAATAATGGCGTCACAATCTTGTGTTATATCATATGTTTGGCTTTTGATATAATATGGGTTGGGGCTGAGCCATTGCCTGCTTTGCAACCCCTATAAAGTCACACATGTTTGGCTTGCCTGACAATGTTTAGAACAAGATATCCATGGCAACGAAGAGCTTTGACATCACACTTCAGTTGTAGTCTGTTTAACCCTCCCCTTGATATATGAACAAATAAAAAGAATGACATTCAGAACTGTATTTTGATGTTGTATTTTGTTTTATCATATTGTGTTTTTGTTTTCATTTATTTTTGCTTTTTGTTTGGGTTATTTTTGTATTTATTTTTGTATTTTTTAAATTCTATTTTATTTATTTATTTATTTATTTATTATTATTTGTTGTTGTTGGGGGGGGGGGGGGGTTCTAAGATGCCCTCTCGTGGAAACCCTTGTCTTCTCTTTGCCACCCCCCCCCCCCCCCCATCTCGATTGATCCTGGCTACGCCAATTAATTATATAGAGAACTGACATATCTCTGGGGTGTTAGAAAAAAAACCATCGGTTTCAAAATTGACTTTTCAGGCGTTCAGTGGTTCCATTTCAAACCAATATAAAATCATTTGAAATGGAATCTGTGGAAAAACAATCAGGAAGAGTTCTGGATTTAATTTATTTATTTATAACAGAAGGTCACAGGGGCTCAAACAGACCTTTCTCTTTTGGGGAAAGGTTGTATTTGAATGAAAGAAAAGAAGAAACAAATGTGAAAGCTACAACAGAAAATGTTCAATATACTGTTGGGCTCCTTGATATACTCCGTTTTTGAAAATGTTTAACACTCCCCCCCCCCCCCCCCCCCCCCCATACCCACCCCCAAAATTAATTCAGGGGTATGATCATATTTATATAATTTATGGGTAAATTGGACGTCATTTTTGGACAGCAAAGTGGAAAAAAATATATATGTGTTATTTGTTTAATTGGTGTCTTGCTTATTAGGTGAAAACGGAATTTGGGCAAGACATCGCCCCCCCCCCCCCCCTCCTCACAATCATAAATATGCCATAAATAAAGCCATCATCTGTCTCAAATTGCAGAACAATCATAAGAGGTACACATCATATTTTAAACAATCCTCTACATGTTATCACATGGTGGAATCATGCGAATATAGTTTGCATAATAAATAAATGCACAGGCATGTCCACCTGGAGTTGCCATAACTCTAGCGCGTGTTTCGAGAATAAATAGTTTTAAAAAAGAAATGATGCAAAT
The DNA here is from genome assembly GCA_037951105.1 of Echinarachnius parma. Classification (NCBI taxonomy): domain Eukaryota; kingdom Metazoa; phylum Echinodermata; class Echinoidea; order Clypeasteroida; family Echinarachniidae; genus Echinarachnius; species Echinarachnius parma. The sequence continues at coordinate 1,314 of JBAMJV010002875.1, read as the reverse complement.
GAATATGGATGCAATCTCTTCGTGGAAATGGTTAGCCTAAATTGTATTGAATTTCATGAAAATAAAGGAACAATCAATTTCCCCTTTTATATAAATTTATACGGATCGCATGCAAAATTCATGAATCATTGGACAAAAAAAGTAAAATGCCTAAAATAAAAATAAAATAAAAAAAACTATATTCAGTTTGTCTGCGAGTGCATATGAAACAGTTAAATTGTATTGGATTATATGAAATATGAACATTAGTGGCAATAAATCCCTTTACTGATTTCGAAGTGAATCAACGTACGGAACACCAGCGCATACAAACTCAAAAATGTTCTTTAACTAATCGCATATACACGAACCTCAACGTTATATTAAGGCTATGTAAAATAAAAATAGATCGTAGTGAGCGGGTTAATCCCGTCTGTGAGTATTGTTAAAGCTCGGCACTTGCGTCACTACGCATCGTTTTTCATCCATGATATTCTGAGGAATCCATTTTGAATTGTAAAAACATCTTTCATAGTATACGGATCACATGTACACAAATTATATTAATCAGATTCTGTGTGTATTACGGCAGTGATACTGCCTCGACCAGTGTTGCGTTGTATTTGCATAACTTCGTGATCATGCGAAGTAATGGAATTTGTGTCAAAAGTGTGTGTCTTTATCATCATAATAACATAAATGAGAAGAAATCATAACAAGAATATTATATTTATTACATGAAACTAGACGTGAAAGGTATAAAACAAAACAAAAATATCTTTTTAATTGGTCGACCTATCCGTAGAACTAGCGCAACGGATGTTTATATCTATACATTCGACAATACATTCATTTTTAAAATTGATGAAATTTCAAATAGTTTTGTTTAAATTGGTGGATCTGTCTCGTATATATAACTCTACATCCACAGATATGTATATTCTACATGCATTCATGTTGAAAGGTATGATAAAGTCAAACTGTATATATATATTTTTTTTTTTTAAAGGTGGATCTTTCTCGTAGAGCAAGATCATCGGATGTTTATAGCCTCGAGTATTTACATGCATGCATAACGTCTCAGGTGGGCGTCAGGTGGGCGAACATCCATCATCCAGCCGATTATATTTCACATGATTTCAATCCATGTTTTCGGCAGGTTGGCGTAGCTCAGGGTCACTGCAGGCGGTCCCAACTCGAGGAGGGCGGCCTGACCTTATAACATAGTGCTATGTATGTCTTTGTTTACTTTGGGGGCCAGATAGATGGCAACTTATTGTCATCTTATATAGCAGATTATGTTTCACATGAATTAAATCCATGTTTTCATCCAGT
>JBAMJV010002874.1:165000-166880 GCA_037951105.1 Echinarachnius parma | reverse complement strand
GCCCAGCGGAGTCAGTTATGAGTGTATATGCCCTGAACAGTACACCGGCCAGTTCTCTACACAAGGTATGTATACATGGGGACCCGGAAGGACGGTTACTGAGCAGTATTTGCCGATCACACTCTTTATGTTGTATAACAAACATCTCGTTTTTTAGACGAATTGCTTGTTGTTGTAAATAAGATTTAAAGTAATATTGCGTTAACTCAAGAGCTCTGTTATTAATTGTTTAATGCACAATATAAGCGCCGATAGTCATCATGTTCAAAGTACATGCATTTTTTTAACCAGCATAATACATTGCAGGCAGTGGCGAATTTACAGGGGGCGGGCTTACGGGACGTCACCCCCACCCCCCATTATATAACAAAAAAACCACGCAAACATTAGGTGGAATGTCCTTAAAGGGACTTAGTATAGCAATGTCCAAATCATCAAAATCCATTTCGATTCTAGCGGTTATCTCATACCTTGTTGTATTCGTATTAACAATTAACAGCATGGGACAGGTTTTGGTTTGTCAAATTTCCCTTTCGTTAGAAAGATATTTACGATTAAAGTGTTTAGATGTTGAATTATCCACTGGACCATCAAAACCGTGTAAAAAGTGAGTGCAATGAGTTAGTGAACACCACTTTGCATTTTGCTCATTACTCGGCCTTATAACGTCCATTTTACTTGACATGTTTACACAACACCCAGTGAACATATCAGATAACAACAATTTACATTGTATCAACCACTCATCACATTTTGCACATGTCAATAAAGTTCCCCTTTAAAAAAATATACAAAAATTACATACGTGTATTCCCCGAAATATCGCGTACCCCAGCCCTCCCCCCCCCCCCTTCCATTCATTCTGACCACGTTAAGGCACTGACCACATGCAGTCTGAGTGATTACGTCATTAATGCCTTTCAACTTAAGGGATCTATACAGTAACTTTTTGTTGACATGTGCAAAAACTGACCAAGGCTTGATCAAATGTGTATTTCTATGATATGGTACATCCACTAAATGAAGTGTGACAATTTCACTATATGAGCGAGTAAAGAGTGAAAAAGCAAAGTGATATTTACGAACCCATTGCGTTGACCTTATACACATTTTCAATTATCCTGTAGAGAATTATAAACTCGAACACTTTAATCATACAGATCTTTCCCAAAAATAAAACAAAATTGGAAAACAGAAACTGTTCAATGATGGCATGGATAATACAAGAGTTCTAGGAGTTCTAAGTAAATTTAGTGGATTTAGACAATGCTACTAAATCCCTTAAATAGACACTTAATTACTGAAAGCATACACTACGACGTATTGCCTTTGCACAGCGGTTATGTTAGCATATATTTTAGTAGCATTGCCTACAATAACTAACTGTGATATTCTTATGAATGATAGTGACATATTCATAGAAAAATAACAGTGTTAAAGGGACAGTCCCTCTTTGACAAAACGTCTGAACAGTTTCCAGTTGACGGATGGGGATGAATGAAACACACACACAAAATATCAGATAGAACAGCCCTATAATTTGGATTCTATGAATGAAAAACGAATGCGTCCCTCCATTAGACTATATATCGGTCAATAAAAGAGTTTAACTGATTTAGCATAATATTACAACTATATTGTACTTATTCTTGCAAAGGTATTGTGAAGCCGACATTTGTAAAGGTATGTCACGAACAAAAATCTCAAAAATGAAGAATATGTAATAACATGTAGTCAGTTTAAGCGAGGTTTGGTTATTTTGTCTAGTGTGCGGTCATGCTATTCGCATGTGTGTGCGGGTCACGTAGCTAGCGCGAGTCACGTAGGGGTCACGCATAGCGTTGTGGTACTTATTGGAATCCCTGTACGAACTTCCTCAC